>PVJL010003231.1:0-164581 GCA_004026885.1 Lyroderma lyra
GGGAGAAACCCTGATGTACCATCTGTAGCCACCAACAGGTGGTTATCTGAAGTTGGCCATCCCTCAGACAGACAGGGTGGAGGGCTTTTATTTTAATAAGTTTTCCGTTTATTTAGAAAGAGAAGAAAGGCTCACAGCAGGAGCTTCTAGCAAACTCTCCGCTGATCTGGGTGTGATGAAAGGAAATCTTTAAAACAACAACCGTGCATACACACAGTAGATTTTTACCTTTCAATTGTGATTTCACAGCAATAAATTTCCTACTTCTTTTGGTAGACAATTCCCCCAGTTAGAAAACAATATGTAGCCTGACTCTAACGAAGAGAAGGTCAATGTCATTTTGGCAAAAACATGAGAATACTGAGCTCTTGATGGTTTTTTAAAGAAAGAAAGCTTTATTTTCTACGCATTTTGCCTGTATTTGCTAAATTTTTACTTGAATTTTAGAATATTATAGCAGGGTTAGGAAAAGAACTTTTGTAATCTCAAAATTGCTTAATGATTAGAATCTCAGAAATATTTGTAATTAGCACCTTGCTCTCTAACAACATTAAAACTGTTGGTTCTTGCCCTGCAAAAATGGTTTATTCACTCTTGCCTTTGGTTACGCCCTTAATCTGTTTATAATCAGCACCAAGAAAATTTAGCCTAATGTATCAGGTTTCTTCCAAATTGATGGATCTAAGTTAATGGGGTGTAACTTAATAATGTCTTCCTTTTACAATTAAACTTTTCGTGTTTGGTTTTGGCTAAAAATATAAGTTTTCTGTAAAATTTAAGTCATATGACAGAGAAGTTGTATAGAAACAGTAAATGTTCAGGTAACCAGCATCCGTGGGGAGTGGGAGATGCCGGATAAACGTAAGCGGACTCTCTGTTAACCAGCACTCAAGAAGCCAGCGCTCTCGAGCAACCGGCAATTTCTTTGCCGGTTCCTTGAGTTCCGGTTAATGAGAGTCTACCGTATGTATTGAAAAAATCACAGTAGGAAGGAAATAGGGACCTCTTCCTGTCCTTACCCGTCCTTTAGTGCTCACGTCCTTCAGAAGTGAGGAGTCATTCTTCCCTTGTCACTGTCCCATGTTTCTCTTCTCCATCAATCACCCCCAGGTTTTGCGGGGAACTGCCAATTCTGGGGCTCTCACCTCAGGACTGTTTTTTTGATCAGATTAAGCTCAAGCTTATATGGCAGATATTATTTTTCCAAAGATGTCTGTTCTTCTAGAATGTTCCTCTAGAACCTTGCCACCACTCATCAAGAGGTCAAGTCTTCGCACCCTCCTCTTTAACCTGGGTGGGTTTTTGTGACTTTCAACCAATACCGTAGGGTACAGTGAAACTATGTGATTTCCGGGGGTGGCCGGAGAAAGGCCACACTTACTGTGCCTTGTCCTCCTGGGGTGCGGCCCGACAGCTCCGAGGCCCTGATGCTGTGGGGGAAGCCCGAACTGGCCCAACCGGAAAGACCATTTGGAGAAGCTCTAGGACTACAGGAGAGAGGTATCTGCCCCTCCTCCACGGTTCCAGCTCTCAGCACCAGCTAACTACAAAATTCACAAGGGCCCCCAAGCCAGAGTCACCCAGTTGAGTTTACCCAAATTCCTAACCCACAGAAACCATGAGAAGTAGTGAGATGACTGTTGCTTTAGTCCCTAAGTTTTGGACTGATACACTGCACAGCAATAGATAACGACGACAGCAGGTCTTACCTCTGGCCTCAGTGAGTGTCGTAGGGTGGACAGATGACCCGATCCGGTGTAATCAGTGCAAACCTTAGGCTGTGTGCTAGGAGTACTGGAGCGCAGAACATCTCTTCTCTCTGGGCTTGCTGGTATGAGTCCACAGGCTCAGGAGGACGCTGTCGCCATCTGACTGCAGCGAGGGGACACAGGCTGAGGGCAAAGCCAACACACAGAGGAAGTGGAGCAGAGAGAGCGATCCTAATGACATGGTGAGCTCCGATTCGAGATGCACCTGAAGCCACTACTGCGTTTACCCATTACCCACCAGAGGCCATCTATAGTCAAAACGTTTCGGAGTCGCACATCAGCATGTAGGTCACAGAATTCAATTACTGGTAGGGTACCTGAATCTTTCCTATTTTATTCCTGATCCATGACCAGCCAGACTTAGAAAATCCTCCCTGAACAGGGAGCTCACCACCATCTGAAGCACCCATTCCATTCCCAAGCAGCTTAACTGTTGTGAAAAAAATCTGTCCTTTTGCAATAGTTTGCATAAGGTAAACTGAGAGAATTCTATAATAAGAAGAGTATCTAAGTTTCAGCAAGTTCCTTAAGAAAGAATTTTATGATATTCAAATTGACAACAGGGAGAAATATGGGCTGAATGCTGTAATAATCAGCTGGACTGACAACTGATTGGTCACTTTCTACCTTAAAGCATTGATTCATCCATCAACCTAAATCATCATTTGACAAGAGGAGCTGCTAGTCCTTGTTCTCCTCCTTCAGGTCAATATTGGAACCAGTGGCTTGGACAGGTCATTGAGGACACCATAAATATGCCTGTGAGTGGCATGCAGCTGAGAGGGACCACTCCTACGTTGGATGAGACATCAGGATCCTAAAATATATCGATGTGCTTAATAATTCCTGAATCCAACAAGATAAAATTTAAAAAAGATGCACATGACATCCTGTCCCTGAGTCTTCTCAAAATCACTGTGTAAGTGGAAGACAAACAAAAAGTGACTGAGTTCTAAGGTGACACATACAGAAAAATGTAGACATTTATTTGCTTGTCCAAAGACTTGATGGAAAACCAAAAGGCTATGCATTATAGCTATCAAAGAAGTTCATGTGATCTTAGGTTATATCAGCAGAAGCACAGGGTCCAAAATCCGGCTGGTCATCCATCCTCTTTCCTCTCTGCTGGTCAGACTGACGCTGCGGTGTGATGCCTGCTCTGTGGACAGTGTACGTGCCGAGAGGGACTGACAGACCCTTGCGTGCTGAGACGCAACTGGGTTACGGTGAGAAGCTCATCTCATGAGAAATGGTTAGAGGATATGCATGTTGGCCTGGAAAGGACTCTACAATATCTGGACTTCTGCAAAGTCTGATAATGTCACTGTTTTATTCTGCTGGGAAAGCTCCCTGGGGAAAGATTCACAAATGCCTGTGAAGTGAGAACTTTAAAACTAAAATATGTCTGTCTTCATCTGTGATTGTTCATCTGCAGGATTGGGAAATCTCTTGGGACACAAATGGGAGCTCCAGAACATTCCCCAGAAAAATCACAGAAACTTAAAAAATGTACACCATTTTCTTTGGATCTCTCAAGGTCCACATCCCATGTTGAAAATTCCTTTGGGGAACATTAGGGGACAGAATAGTGAAATCTCACAAATCGTCAGATCATTAGAAAGCACACAAGCCCTCATTGTATTATGATTTTCTGTAACACTCCTTGGGGTATCCATTCATTTCTCTTCTCCACAGAAGCAAACATAAGCCCCTTTCTTGCAATTGCTAAGGATGAAGGAGTGGCTTCCAGTGCTTTAACTTTACTTTCTTAAGCCTTTTCTTTACCTGGCAATTTTCTTCCATCCTTTGTACTTTTTAAATTTCCTTTTCTCTTTCTGTTTGTTCTCTCCCACCTCTCCCTCCCCAACAAGGAAAGAAAACAGGGATGTGGTGGCAGTGATGTTCATAGGTGGGGCGCATGACCAGAGGGAAGTTGGGACCGGCTAGGGGCTCCTCATCTCTTTTCCCTGACCTCTGACCCCACTTTACCTCTCATGTGCCCTCTGACCTCTGTCTTCAATGCAGAATTCTAATGATGCTGAAATGCTCCAGTAGTAGCTTCCAGGCAGTAGCCACACTGACTCCATCGTGCGGGAGGTTCAGGTGTTGTGAGGTAGTGGTTACTTACATTGGTCTTTTTATAACAAAATTCTGAGCTTTGATATAAAACATTCAATGAAGATTATATGTTAATTTGAATTGTAACTCAGTTTAATCAATCACTAGTCGTCTCTACAGATGGGTTATACATTTCTGATAGAGGCTTCAGAGTTGCGTTACCTCATGCCTTTCATAGGATATTGTAACACGCCTGACTTTGCGGGCTCCACTTTGTGCAAACTATTGATCTGTGATGCTCACATACTTAAAAACAATACCAGGTATATATGCAGAAGAAAGGAAAACAAGGTCTCCAAGAAATATCTGCACCCTCATGTGCATTGCAGCATCATTCACAATAACCAAGACATGGACTTGATACGACCTAAATGTCCACCAGCAGACAAATGGATGAAGACGACGTATCACATTCATGTACAATGGGATACTATTCAGCCACGGGAAAGAAGGAAGTCCTGCCATTTGCAACAACGTGGATGGAACTTGGCGCTAAGTGAAGTGAGTCACTTACAGGTGGAATCTAAAAATACTGAATTCATAGAAACGAAGAGCAGGGTGGTGGTGACTGAGGGCTGGCGGGGGAGGGGCAGGGGGATGGGAAATGAGTCAAAGGGTACACACTTCCAGATATGAGTCAAATAAGTTCTCTTATTTGTACAGCATGGTGATTTCAGTTAACTGTCTGTGTTACATACTTGAGTGTTGTCAGGACAGTAGATCTTAAATATTCTCACCGCACAGAAGACACGCCAATTAGGCGAGGTGATGGAGGTGTTAGCTAACACCAGGGCGGTAATCATGTTGCAGCTCACAAGAGTATCAGATCAACACGTTGTGCACCTTAAACTTACACGACGTCACATGTGTTACGGCTCAGTAAAGCTGCGACACACGAACATGGTAACACCACACCGTCAGCTCCTGGATAACTGAGTGGTAGATGACGATCTTAGGAAACAGGAGAACAGGCTGCAGAGGCAGCTGGCAGACTGGAGCCGAAGCCCTGTGTCAGCAGCTACTGGGTGTGCGTGACCTTGGGCAGGTTTCCGGGCCTCTCGGCGCTCCGTCTTCCCACACACAGAATGGGAATCGTAATATAAAGTGGGGTCGGGGGAGGGTTCGGTGAGACCTGTCTGTGAAGCACTTAGCCCAGCGCTTGGCCCATACTCAAAATATCTTAACATCGTTGTTTTGAGGAATGTGGTCTGTACCTACATTTCGGGCATCTCAAACCTTTTTAGCAGGCAGTAAAATTTGCGTGAGATCCGGCTGTGTTGGACGGGCCAACCCTTTCTGCTGAGCGATGCCCCAGTGGAACTTTCTGTTACAACGCAAAGGGGTTTAAGTTCAACACAAGGAGGAAAACCTCATGGAGAGCTTCCAAGACCCGATTCCCGTGGGCATCGCACAAAATCAGGCAACGGAGTGGCGGACTGGGTTGACGCAGTTTATTGTTGCGGACGTTGGGCGTTCCTACGTTTACCGACTAGATCAGCGCGTTCCAAGTGGCCAGGCCGCTGCAGGCACCGCTCAGCCTTCGTTCCATTTATTCCCGTCAGGTGCGCTCAGCTGCCTCCAGCAAATGAAGGGACGACTCGTTCCAGTTTCCCATCTTCAACTTAATACGGGCCGTCGTCCCGGTTCACTTTCATGCCCACGCGAGTGCCCAGTTCTGCTCTGGGCAAGACCCCGAGGGAAGACAGGTCCGTGGACAGTGGCTGCCACGCGGTGGCCATGACCCATGATGGGACGATAAGGCCCGGTGTGTGCGGGGGTTTCCAGGTGGCCCCAGAGCCTTCGGCACGAAGGGGAACCTGTGGAAAGTCATTCGTCTCCCAAAAGAGCGCGCCCGGCCAAGGGCGTTGTCGCCGAGTTTGTAACCTGCAGAAACGCCCCCGGCCGCTCGGAAGGGGCCTCATCTGGCCGGTGGCAGCGCTGACTCCGTTGGGAATAGAAGCCACATGGAGGAACAGACAGAGGAAACCCTTCGAGAGAGAACTGGGTGTGTTTCAGACGTTAAGTCGGCGAAGAAAAATCTAGACTTTTTTTAAAAAGCAAAACAAGCCCCTGGAAATGAACTTTGAGACAGCTCACGTAGGCAGAAATCTTCCCAGAAGGGGGACAAAAAGGAGAAACAGAGTTTAGAAGCAATTTAAATGGTAATGGCCTGTCCCCTCTGCCCCCGAGACGGCAGTTGACAAGGGAAACGTTCACGGGGTCGCAGGGGTCGCAGAGCAGAAGCCTCTGAAAGACGCCGCCCGCGTGCTGGTGGCCCCGGGCCCCCCGGGGGCCTGAAAAATCGCCCTATCTCCTTGTGACTGAGGAAGTCACGTAAGTGAGAAAGGACAGTGCCCCTCGGCCTGTTTATAGTCCTGCCCGTGGGTCTCCGGCCTTCCCTCTTACTTTTTCTCCACTCAAGAGATGCTCCCATCGTCCAGGTGTGAGTGGAAAAAGAATAAAGTTGGACAGGCAAGACAGGAGGGAATGTTCCAGAACCTCAGACCCTGAAGTAGCATTTCACCTTTAGCTCTGTCATGGCTGTCCCCTCCGCTGCTGGCCACCCACTCCCACGGAGAGGCCGAGGCACTGAGGACACTGAGGACCCAAACTAGCTGCTTTAAATTGGGGTGATTCGCTGACTCGACGCAGGACCTTGGGGGTGAGGGTCTCAACTCCCTCGTGCCACAGTTTTCTCATTTATCAAATGAGGGTTCGAGTGGAATCACCTTCCCAGCGATGCCATGAGAATCAACTGGATTCATCAAATCAGTACGTCCAGACTTAGTTTCATGATCGCCGGACTTGCCCCCCAAGGAAATACATTACCTATTTTTCTCTAATCCCGCCCCTTACGGAAAGGTAACCCCGCAGATGCGCTGCCCACTTGTGCATGCCCGCTCAGCCCCCCGAGAATCACTCCTGGTCAGGACTCACTGCAGGGGAGGGAGAGGGTCTTGAATGTTTTCTTAACCCCACAGTGACAGATGCTGAGCAGAGCCAGGCCCAGGGCCTGTTGTGTGAGGGAGCTAGGGAATGGGGTGGGGGGCATCAGGGTCTTCCATGGACAGTAAGCGTCTCGTGCCAGGTGCCTGGGAACGGTGCCTCCTGCAGCGGGGGGCCCGTGGGGCCTGCGGCGTGGTCGCGCCGCCCAGCACGTGCTAAGAGCTGCTGTCACAGCGTGCTCCCGTCTCCATGCACCCGGGTGTCAGGCCGACTCGCATCCGGCCAGCGTCCCCACCTGCCTCTGGACGCCACGTGTGGGAGGCGGGCTCTCCCTCGGGGGCCCCATTTTCAAGTGGTCGTCCTCTCCAGCTCCATGTTCTCTGTGTCCTGGTTCAAGGTCATTGCTCAGTTCCCTGTGGTCTTAAGGCCGGGCTTCCAGAATTAGAATAGTGGCCATGATGTGCGCATCAAAATCCTGTGCGGGAAATCGGGCGTCTAGAACCCCTGTTTGGACACAGGGTCACACGTAACCAATTACCACAGCATTTGCCACAACATTCGAAAAGCAGAACTTGGTCAAAACTGAACAGAAAACAACGGATTGAAGAGGTGTGTGTACATGTGTGTGTATGTGTGTGGTGTGTTTAAGAATGTGTGCATGTGTGTACGTGTGTGTGCTGTGTGTGCCCTGTGTATATGTGTGTGGCGTGTGTTTAAGTATGTGCCTGGTATGTGTGCAAGTATATGTGCATGTGTGTACCTGTGTGTGCTGTGTGTGGTGCATGTGTTTGTAAGGGTGTGTGTGTGTGTGTGTGTGTGTGTGTGTGTATAAAGTCACAAATGCAAAATATGCCCCCCCCACACTTGCAGCTGTGCTGAAGTGCTGCCTCAGAGCCTTTGGGAGCCCCCATGTTGGCCCCTGAGGGTCGGACTTGCTGACAGGCAACTTCCCGGCCCCCCTTCCCTACCGCACAAGACACTCTGAGGTGGGGCTGAGACGCCTGAAGTTTATGAACACCCTGAGGGCATCGTTTTACAAAGTGAAGTTTAGAGCTGTTGGCTCTAACTAAGATGCCCAAACACTTTCATCAATTCAGTGACAGCATCAGATCAAAGTATTTGACATGTCACACAGAGAGAACAATTCATTTGTTCATTTATTCAATAAATATGTCCCAACTTATGTATACCCTGTGCGCCTTTTGCAAGTTTACAACACATTTTTGTACCTTAATGTACCTGAAGTTCCAAAGGCAAGATAGGAGTCAAAATTGTCTGGCAAGTGACACCTATTGTCCCTCCAGTGAGGAGTCCTCTCCACCCGGAGCAGCCATCCTTGGGGTCAACTCCCTCCATGGTTTAGGGTCACCAAGAAAGACATGGCTCACACAGCCACTGGCCAGACAACACTTTACTCATGGAGAAGGGACAGAGCAAGATTAGCCTTAGCAGTGGCCTGGGTCCCTATGGCCATCAGATCTTGTCCTGCAGCTGACGCAGAAAGTCCTAAGGGGTTTCCGGAATGCTTCCTGAGAAAGGCAGCGTCTGAGTGGGGCCTGGGAGGCTGGTGGGAGGCACCTGGGACCGAGGGATGCTCCCAGGAAGAGACTCACAGGGGCACTGACCGGCGAAGGCCACGAGTGTGTGTGGGGAGCTGTGACAGCCATGCCCAGAAGGCCATGGGACTAGAACAGGAGGGCGTCAGGCTCCTGTAAGAGTTGGGGGCAAGGCATGGAGGAGACAAGGGCTGTTTGACGTTGTTATGAACTGAATTGTGTCCCCCAAAAAGGTACACTGCAGTCCTAATCCCTGGTACCTGTGAAGTGACCCAATTTGGAAATAGCATCTTTGTAGGTGAAGTCAAGTTAAGATGAAGTAATTGAAGTGGGCTCTCATCCAATATGACTGATGTCCTTATAAGAAGAAGGGACACAGAGACAGACAAGCACAGAGGGAAGACACACAAGTGAAGACACGGGGAGAGTGCCGTGTGACATTGAAGTGATGTGTCTACACACCAAAGACACTAAGGGTTGCTGGGAACACCAGAAGCTAAGTGGGAGGCATGCAACAGGCCCCTCACCCCCTTGAAAGCCTTCGGGAGAGCATGCCCAAAAGACCTGTGTTCAAGTGAAAACAGCAAGACTCAGCAATGGGTCAAAACATGGCCTACCATGCCTTAGTCACACTTGGCAAAGGGCGCCGTGTTCGCCAGGAGCTCAGCACGGGACACCTAAGCTCCGAACCCGCGGCAGATGCGGATGCGGCTGAGCACGGAGTTCGGGACGAGGAGCAGAAACTGCAGGGGCCACCCGCGTGACCGTGTAGATACTCAGTGCCCGGCTGCCCGCGGGCCGGCCCACGCAGGTGCTTAGCGCAGCAGCAAAGCCCAAGCAGAATTATGGGTCTTTAAAAGGAGCCTGACATGCGATCTAAGAAAAGTAAAAGTAGGTTGCTGGTGCCAGTCATAACTTTGCAGAACTTCCTCAGGCTTGTAGCTGAACACTGTTTCTTTATTTTAATGACTGATGCAGGGATAGGGAGGAGGCAGTCTCCTATGGTGTGGGGTCGCTCAAGGCGTTAATGTGGCCCAGATTATGGGATGTCCCATGCGATCCAGGCTGTCAGAGCAGCTGGCCCGGAGGGGTGGCAGTGACACGCGGGCCTTCCGCTGGGGCTCGTCCTCTTGGTGTGCATGTCTGCATGGCTGTCCTGATCGGCCAGCTTCTTGGGCTGCTCAGGGCAGGAGTGACACAAGACGGGTGCCCTTGTGCACACAGCACTGCTCCCCTGCGTGGCATCTCCCCCTCTCTCTCCCACACATTCAGTCTTAGTTCTAAACATGCAGATAAAGGACGCTTCCTTTCCCTGCTGGGCCAGGCCTAAACCCTGCAGAGGTCGCGGCTGATCAGAGGGATACAAACAAACTCTTTCCTTAACTATTTTTACAAATTTGTTTAATAATTTCTAGATTGTAACAGAACATAAATAAAAAGTCATGTATTTTATTATGTTTGCAGTGTTAAAATTTTTTTTTTTTATTTTAGCACACACTAGTAATGAATGTATCTCTCGGATACACGCGACCTATGGTGTAACTTTTTTGACTGCGACCTCTACAGGGTTAAAGCCCTTCTAACTCAGTTTCTGCAGCTGCCAGATGGAGCAAAGACTAGTGCCTACCTCATAGGGTTTCTGTGAGGATTAAACGAGCCACTGAACACCGTGCCTGGTGCATGGGAAGTACTCAATAAACATTGGGTAAAAATGTTATTGAAACTCTTAGGAGACCCTGTCACCATCTGGATCAAGAAGGGAGAGCAGTTCCCAGAAAAAGCAACTTAATGGCTCCAGAGCTGGCCAGTTGGCCAAGGACCTCGACGACCAAGTGCCAAGGACCGGGTAACAGTGCAAACCACGCGGGGGAGTGGAGCTGCCCACGTGGCGCCTGCAGGCTGTGGTCCAAAGGGAAGGAGTGGTGCCTGATGTCACCGCGAAGGACTCCGTGGTCAGAGTGTGGATGGAAGTGTCGCCTCCTGCTTGCACATGCAGCTGTGCTGTCCCAGAGAACAGGATGATGTGAAGGTCATGAGAAGGTTACCGTCACGATGGCGGCTAGCTGTCGGACCCACGGCCCGAGTAGTTCAAAGATAAGACCGTGGGGGTTGACCGTGTGGGATGTGGTTGAGGAGACATTTACATCAAAACCAGACTTGACTCCAGAGAGTGTAAGTGGTCCCCCCTCCTCACTGGCAGCATCTTCTGCTTGTCTTTCACTGAGGAAGTGAGCCATGAGCGAGGGGGGGCCGACCGCTGTGTCACTGTGACCCCTGGGTGCGGACCGCCTTCCTCTGCTGGGATGCTTCAAAGCTTGCTGACACTAAAAGGAAGCAGTGCTGCTCGGCCTTGGCAGCGGAGTGAATGCAGACTGCTGGCCTCGGCCCAGGGCGGGCGCGCGGAGAAAGGTCGACGAGAAGTTCAGCCTTGTTCTCAGCACTTTACGTGCATCATCTCATTACTTTTCAGATTCACGCATTTGTAGGTAAGAAAAACGAGGCTCAGTGAGGTGCCTTAGTTTGCCAAGATCACACAGTAGATGGCAGAGGGGACGTGGCCGGCAGATGATGCCAATGCCTCGTCCTGACTCCTTGGCCCGCTTTTGGGCAGGTGCCGGGTGCGCCCTGTCAGTGCCAACTCTTCCCACCGCCCCCACCGGAGTCTTTCTGCTTTTATGCCTGGGACCCTCGCTCCAGGCCCCCTGGGGACTTGCTCAGTCACCATCTGGGGATGTCACCAGGCTGCAGTTACATGCTTAGGCAGGAAGGCAGTGGCTAATCACCCCCACCTAGGAAGTCCAACGACAGTTTCTTTAACATGAACACCAGTGAGTCCTGTCTCCAGCTTCAGGCTTACGTGAGGCCTCCGCGTTTTGCTGCACAAGGTCTCTCACTGGCTTGCTGGAATGCAAAGCCCCAAACTCCATGGAGGGGCCCTAGCAGGACTGCATCCCAGTTGCTCCCTGTGACTACCTGCCGTGAACACACTCCTTCCTGGCTTTTCTCCCTTCCTTCCTCCCCGTTGTCCGTGCTTCCTGGGATCCCCGCCCAAACGAGCCACCACCTCCTCCCAGAAGCCTTCCCTGACTGTGGGGCTTCATCACCTGTGTCCATTTGGCAGGCCCGCGGTCCCCAGACGTTGGCCAGTCTAGGCGTTGCCGTGAAGGTATTTCGCGATCAGATTACCTTCCATAATGTGGGTGGCACTCCTCCAACGAGTTGAAGGCCTTAGGAGGAAGCAGCCGTGCTGCCTCCAGGCAATACCATCCACCCTGCCCTGAGCGTGCGTCCGGCCCGCTGCCGGCCCTGCAGGTGTCGGGGTGCCCGAGCCCACAATCGCAGGAGCCAGCGCCCCCAGACGGACCTGCACACACACGTCCCACCGGTGCCGTTTCTGGAGCAGTTCTCCAGCCTGTTGCTACGTTCTCTGGGCCACCACGCACTCACTGGTGTCCGTTCTAGTTCCGATGAAGTTAATGTGTCATTTTTACTTCATTAAACTATTTCGTTTCCGTTCTCCTCTCTTCCACGATCCATGTATTGACGTGCGTCTGCCCGCCCCCCCAGCTGAGCCCTTGAGGGGCGAGGCCGTGGGGTTCGGCTGTGTCTGGTTGCCCCGACGCAGGGCCTACCCTGAGGGAGGCGCTTTACCAAACGTCTTCACGAACGGACACACGCCTGGAGCTTCTGATTTTCTGTTGCGTGAAGCAAGAATACTGGACAAGGCAGCAGAAGGATCCCGAAGTGGCCGCTGCCTTGTGCTGGCCATCGAACCCCTGCTGATGGTCTGAATGGCTTCCGGCAGCTTCATTCATGGTCAAGACCACTGCTTTCCTTCGTTTATTCATTTGCACGTGCTGGTCCCAGCTTTGCGACATTGTGCGTGGTTAGCAAAGTCCACATTTCTGGTGGAACCCCAAGACCAGTAATTAAGCTGTTGGGGTATCCATCAGCTGGGCCAGGAGCTCTCTCCATGGAGGGTGGTCTGACCCCGGGTTGGGCAGCCAGGGTAACATGACTGGGATTTTGTCTGGCATCAGCTTGAAGTATTTATGAGTGGCTGAGACCTGAGGGGGCCCCTCACTGGACGCATCTTAATTAAGAACGAAAGCGGGGAGGCAGGCTCTGTTCTGGCCCTCGACGTGGGCGAGGCGAGTTTCCAGTCCCAACTTGACGGTGTCAGAATTTCTTATCTCAGGTTCCTGAGTGGCCTGTTTTGAAAGCCTCAAGGCAGGTTGATGTCTCTACCTGCTCTTCGCCCACAACTCCTTAGAAAAAAAGACTTTTGTTCTAGTAGAGAAACGATTATGAGAGTTTCCCCCGCTCCTGAATTGTCCTGAAAGCAAATCCATTGCATATTTTATTTTCATTGTCCTTTCAGAAAGAGATCTCAGGTGTTTTCTTTTTGACACAAAGGCTTTCTCTTGATGGAGGGAGGGACAACTATGCTGTAGAAGAGAAAACTGAAGTAGAAAAGGAGTCAGACTGAAACCAATTTATGTTCAATTCTGGTTGTTTTGTGTGTGTGTGTGTGTGTGTGGGGGGTTCCCTGGCTGGGAATCGAACCCAGGCCGCGGCGTTGAGAGCGCCAAAGCCTTAGCCACTGCGCCACCAGGGAGCCCCTAGGTTCAATTCCTGAGCCGTCCTGTCATGGGAAATTCTCCTCTCGTCTGCACAGATAGCCATTCCTTAATATTTAGCACGTGCCAGACCCTGTGCTCAGTACCTTACAGGACAGCTAATTTACACGCTCAACGAGTCTGTGTTTTCGGGCCGGGAACCTGGGGCACCAGGAAGGCCCTCTCGTGGGGCCTCCTGGCTGGAGCCCGGACTCCTGCCTGCACGCCCTGTTCCTTCCTGCCCAAAGGCCACTGATTGCAAGACGCACAGCTCGTGCTACGGGTTCTCCCTCCGGCGCTGCGCCTCATCCGGCCGCCCGCGACGTGCCTCTACCTGAATGTCCACAGGCGTCTTCGGGGCGGCCTGTCCCAGCCCGAGCTCACCGTCTCTCCCTCTACTCCTGCTGCTTTGCAGGGGTGCTCAATCCACAAAGCAGGGCGTCACCTCTGCCTCCTGCCCCAGCCCCTCCTCACATTCAGGCCACTCATCACTCCGTGTGTCCTTCCTCCTAATGGCCCCGAAAATGCCCGCTTACACCCAATGGTCAGTAGCTTCATCGGGCCCTCACCTCCAGCTCCCAGGGGGTGCAGCCGGGTGATGCAAGATCTGTGCCTCTCCTGGGCTGCCGTCGTCTCAGGGCCCGATGAGGGGAGGGTCGGCTCCCAGCTCAATCACGTGGCTGTGGGCTGAGGACATGGGTCTCTCGGCACGTGAGTCTCTCCAGGGCTGAGCACGGCCACTTACGTCCCCCAGAGTACCCAGATGGAAGACGCGGTCGTTTTATAACCCGGTCCTGTCACTTCAGCTGTGTTGCAGTCGTTAGAAGTAACACCTACAGCCAGCCCACACTCCAAGGGAGGGGGTGACACCGGGCTGCGAATGTCCCAGGAGGTCGGGACCGTGGCCGTCATCCTGGAGCTTGCCCAGGACGCACCAGGGAGCGGACTTTACGCCACACTCCGCATGTGGCTCACAGGGCCCTAGATGGGGGCCCGGCTCGCTTTTCCAGCCTCGCGTGTCACCAGCCTCGCGTGTCACCAGCCTCGCGTGTCTCCAGCCTCGCGTGTCACCAGCCTCGCGTGTCTCCAGCCTCACGTGTCTCCAGCCTCGCGTGTCACCAGCCTCGCGTGTCACCAGCCTCGCGTGTCTCCAGCCTCGCGTGTCTCCAGCCTCGCACACGCGCCCTGCCCGTCCTTGCACCAGCGCTGCAGACGTGGCCCGCTCCGTGCCGGCAGCTGCCCGGGCCTCGCGCCATGGGGGCCACCCGGGGCCCCTTCCGGGCACAGCGTCTCTCCCTCATTAGGCCCGGTGGCCATTTCTATGATTCTTTTAATCCAATTTTGCTTCATAATTGCAAAAACTGTTTTCCTTTCAAACATCACGATGATGCATTTAAGAACGCTGGAGAGGCGTGACGTGTTCTCCTCAATGACTTCGACACTACATCTTGCTAACAAGCCGCGTTTAGAGAGGCCATCATAGGAGGTGCAGGGGCTGGCCGGGGAACCCCAGCCCCACCTGCCCCTAGTTTCCATGCGACACGGCGGGAGCCTTTCCGGATCGCCCTCGTAGGACTCCGCTATTGCGACGGTGCTGTCGTTTTCCCCAATGGTTCAATTGCTTTCCCCAAAGACCCAGGGGCTATTAATGTACGTCTCTCTATTCTTTCTGACCTTTTTTGGTCACAAAGACGAATGTCATCACAGGAGTTCGGGCGACAGAAGTGGGTGAGGAGCAGCGTGCAGAGCACGGGCTGGACACTGAGCACGGAGCAAAGTGGGTGCGAGCAGGGAGGGCTCCTCTGTCCTGGGCCTCTGCCTCCGGTCCCCGGGCAGCGAGACGCGGAGACGCGGGTCGCAGACACGACAGGTGAGGTGGGACGGAAGGGACAGCCCCTAACCTTGGACGTCTGTCAGCCCCGGAACGACGCGGAAGGCCGTCAGGGTCATCTTCCCCTTCCTTTAAGCTCCTCTAGCATTTCCGTCGCTTCTCCAGCCCTGGGTGAGGTCCTGAACACGGTGGCTTGTGGCTTCCTCCATTCCTTCCACCCGCAGCTTCCAGAACCTCCGTGCCAGCCTACTGGGGGACGTCTGCTTTGGCTTAAGTGGAGCATTACACGTCTTTCCCCTGATCGCTCTTGGCCTCCTGCCTTTGTTCCCTTATGTACTGCTTGTTCCAACACTCAGAAAACTGCTTGTCCCTTCATCCAGTATCATAGCTTATGATTTCCCAAGCAAGCAGATGACCCCGCCTGTTGAACAAGTCTCTCAGAAAGAATGATCCAGCTCACAGCACGTGCTGGGCTGGGCTGGGGTGCCTGGAGGGTTCACTTTGAGCTATTGGAATGGACTCCAAAAATGTATTTTGCTTGATCTGAACCCAAACTGGGCACCCCTTCCACACTCGCCCAACCCTGCCCAGTTCAGTCTTAGACTAACATGGATTTATGTCAAAGTCTACGGGAGCAAGAGAGGTGTCATTGTGAAATGACTGACTGGAGACACACGCGTGACTCCACCGGCCCCAGACCTGGCTGCTGCACTGTGACACCAACAGTTCACATGTGCTTGTTCAGCACTTTCTCCCCACGAGGCCCCAGACCCAGAGGTTAGCGTAGGCGCTGAGAACTTGGATTTGGAATTATGAGACCAGAATTTAAATCTGCCTCCGCCACGTGTAAGCCGAGAGACCTTGAGTGAGTTGTTCATTTAGGATGCGTTTTGTTCATCTGTAGTCCAAGGGCAGTGCTGGACTCTACCACCTAGAGTTGTGGGGATTAAATGAGAAAATGCAAGCAGCATGCTCAGAATGGCGTCTGCCATCGTAAGAGCTCAGCAAGGGGTAGTGGCTGCCCCTGGTGGTCTGGGGGGCTCCCTGGACCCCCCTTCCCTGGGCACAGACCACATTTAGTCCCTCTCTTTCCTGGGTCCCAACACAATGCTCATTCCCTCAGCGTCCAGCTCAACTTACTGGCAAGGAGACAAAGCTAATAAAAATCAAAGGTCTGCATAACAAGGAGCTGGACTCCACAATGTCAACCGGAGGACATTTGATGCTACAAAGCATGTTTTTAAGAAGCAGTAAGTTCTCTGGAAGAAATTCAAGCAGTGAGGCAATGACAGGGAGGGGACTCAATGTGTCTCTTCTGCAGATACCAGCTGTTGTCTGAGGACAACATGCTGACTTGGGGGTCTCCTCTTTGAGAAGGTGTCCCTGACAGCATTCTGGTGATGATTAACACAAAGAAGTGGGCTTGACATCTAGGGGGGGCTTGTAATGGTTCTTCTATGTTAACCCCCGAACCGATGGCATAAATGACAGGCGTGCTGCAGGATGTGGCCAGAGGACAGACGTGCGCAATTTACTTTGAGATGCATCCAAAAGTAAGATGGATTGCTAGAGGGATAAGCCAACAATAGATCAATCTACAGAGGGTGCTAAAAAATGTATAACATTATAGACAGGAAAACCTGTATTGAAAATATAATAATCTATACCAATACCAAAAGATGATTTCAAGCCACGTGTGACTTCTGCAATGACAAGAGGTGCTCACAGTGGTCACCATCAGCATCCAGACACTTCTGACTACAGGGAACCACTGCTTGAGCAATGTTGACCAAAATGTTTTCTTGTACCACTGCGCGTGCTGTTTGAATTTCATTGCAAAGCAGCGCCCGTGTAGCCGGTGTTCTGGGGTACACCACGTCCTTTAAGGCCCCCACAGGGAGAAGTCACGGGGTGCTAAGTCAGGAAAACATGGGTGAAACTCAACCGCACCTCTTCGTCCTGTCCATTGTCCTGGCAAATGCGCTGGCACTCCCTCAACGACAACTGTTTTCTGCCATTTTCTTTGTCCTGCCTGTCACCTGGTGACGCTGGCATTCATTTGATTAACGCCATCTTTTGAGCGAACGTCATACTATACATTGCTACCGTATTTCAATTCAGCTTGGCAACATAATACGTAGATAGCATCTCTTAAAATGTGTGCATATTTTTGGTTTGCCAATTATATAATTGGTTTATTATAATTGCTTTATAATAAACCAATTATAATAAAAATTTAATGGTAATAAAGAGTATACATGTGTTCATCATAAAATTCTTTCAACTTTGCCATGTTTGGAAATTTTTATGATAGAAAACATTTTAAAATAAGAATAAAATGGGAAAATTTTATTTAAAAAACCCCAAAGATAAATCTCAATAAGTTCAAAGAACTGGAATCATATGCAACATATTCTTTGACCACTATGCCAGTAAGTTGAAAATTACAACAAAAATACGAATTTAAAACCTATACATTTGAAAATTTAAGAAATATACTTCTGAATAATGTATAAAAGAAGAAACCACTTTTACTTAATTAAAATTTAAAATACTTATGACTGAATGATAATGATAATGAAAATATATATATTAAGACTCATGGGAGACGGCCAGAGCAATATTTTGAGTTGTACTTATGCCTTAAAAGTTTGTATTAGAAGAGAAGAAAGGTTAAGAAGCTGAGTATCCAACTTAAGAAGAAAAATAACTCCAGAAAAAAATTTTAGAAAGCAGAAAGGAGGAATGGGAAAAAATAAATAAGATAGGAAATTCAAGTATTACTATAATAGAACCATCAATGTCAAAAGGGATTCCTTAAAGAGATTAATAAAATAAACAAACCTTAGCCAGGATTGATCAAAAAAATATACATAAGCCACATATCAAAACATATTAAGAACCAAAAGTTGCCATAAATATAGGTAGAATGGAATACTAAGAAGAAATAATACTGTGAAAATATAGATGAAGAGAACAAGTTCTAGGAAAGTATAACTTTCCAAAATGTACTCCAGAGGAAATATTAATAGAAAATTTTGACAATTCTATTATCATTAAAGAACTTGGATTTATGTTATAACTTTTCCTCAGAGACCTACATGGTTTTACAGGTGAGTTTTTAATAAATTTTAAAGTAATTGTTCATCCAATCTTATACAAACTTTGAAAGAAGTCACCATAACCTTAATCCAAAGCCAGGGAAGGACTGTATAAAAGAAAGTTTTAAGACAATCTTACTAGTGAACATTGATGAAAAAGCCTAAATAAAATGTTAGCAGACCAAATATAGCATTATAATAAAAGAACATACCAAGAAGAAGTTGAGATTATCTCAAAAATGCCAAGATGGCTTATAAATTAAAAAAAATCTATAGATGTAACAGTACCTTATGCATCTCATAATAGATGAAGACAAAACATTCAATAAAAACTATTGTAGTGAGATAGGAATGGGAGGAAACGTCCTTACTGGTTGATGAATGGTGCTTACCAAAATGATAGCTAATATCATTCTCAATGGTTAAATACTAGAGGAGTTAATTTTAAATTCAGGAACAAAGAAGATAGCACAATCACCATTTCTATGATAGTAGACATCTGAGCTAGCTCAGTGAGAAAATAAAAGTACAAGCAATGAGGATAGGAAAGGAAAAAGAACTATCATCACTATCAGGTGGTAGAGTTTGGTCTACATCAAAAACCTCAAAACACCTGCAGACATTTTGTAAAAATTCAGGATGCTTTTGTAAGATGACTGAATTTAAGATCAATATAAAAAATAATTGAAGTTATATTTTCAAAATATTCTAAAGGAATAAACTTTAGTAACTGGATGAATCTTGGAAAAAATTCTGAGTGCAAAAAGCAAATTAAAGGGGGTTGCATGTTCATTATGGCACCACCGTTTTTATAAAGCTCAAAAACAAGGAAAACTAAACAATGTATTGCTTAGAGAAACATGCATAAATAATTTTTTAAAGGAGCAATGAGAAATGCAACTTCAGGATTTTGCTTATCACAGGCCAACCAAGCAGGAGGAAACACCTAGGTCATTTTAAAGGTATTGGTCTGGTGTGAGTGATGGTTCTCAGATGTTTCTATCACAATTAATGTTTTACAGCTGAGCAAGGCCCTGAAAACATTTTGTGCTAATGAAGTATTACATTCAACATTATAGGCACAAGCCAAAACATCCAGTGACTTGGTCATGTTACAACTTTCGGACTTCATTTTTCCACTGAATTTTTATTTCTTATGGGACTTCTCAGCATCTGGAGAGTCCCCAGCCAAATCACGTGCAGGCCATTGTGACACGGTAAACACTTTTGCCTGAAAAATAACCTCCCCTCCCCTTTAGTCACACAACCTTCTCTCTGCCCAGCTCCCTGTGAATTGAAGACCCAAAGCTCCAATTAACTGGTGACCATTCTCCCAGCAGACTGCAGAGGAGATGCTCACGTCATACCCCTGGCATCACCCCTCCCCTCTCAGAAGGTTGACTGTCTGTCACAAGGCTCAGGGCTTGGAGCCATCCTCAAAGCCCTTTTATAGGAGTGTGGGCTTCTCAGGGCTTGACTGTTCGTTGGACCAATGATTATGAACATGACTTTATTAAAAGCACCCTTTGGCCAAAGAGCCACCAATAAACTGGAACTGAGAAAATGGAGTTCAAAGGCCTGGCCAAGCAGGTGTGTGGGGCCTGATTGTCCCCTCACCTCTGCCCGTGGTCAGCTTTGTGGCCTGGCTAACTTTCTCTTTGCTTCTATTTCTTTTTCCTTAAGTGAACTGTGATCATATTAGCAGACTCTGTGTAACCATCAGGATTTAAACTTAATAAAACCTGATGGAAAAGTAAACAGAAATGTCCACAGAAGCATGTGGGATGGACAGTGGGAGATTTCACGGTCAGCTCCCCTATCCCACCCCCACCCCTAGATTAGGGCCCTTTGGCACCTGCGGCCCAGAGAGCTGGGGCCATAATTCATCACAGTCACTTGCGAAACCAGGATGGGCATTTTTCCAACTTGCTGGCTGGGGCAGAAGTTAATACTGGTGTGCACACTTCTCAAATAGAGTGAGGGGGACCCAGAACTCCTAAGGCTGCTGTTGTACACATAGGCAAGCCAACGTTCAACTGCGAATAATTCGGCAATTGGCAAGTACTGAAACTCATGACTGAGTTCATGGGACCAACAAATTATGAATGTAATTTAATTAAAAGCACATTCTCTGTGCAAAGAGCCATGAAAAAACTCGGATCGAGACAGCTGAGTTCAATGCATTGAGAGGACAGTTTGGGTCGATGGTACAGATGGAGTACGGGGGCCAACACTGGCCAATGGCCAAGTCCAGGCCAGGGGTGGGGGACAGAGCAGGGTAGCAGAGGCATGGCAGTGGGAAGGCTCTTGTCCAGCCAGGGCTTTGGTTGGCTGCATCTTCCTTTCTGTTTCTCATGCTAAAGTCTGGGTCCCTCTCAGTTCTCCTGGTGGCCTTTGTGTGTCGGGTAACGTGGTTGGGAGCATGGGCTGATGTGTCTTGGTTTTGTTCTGTGGACTTGTTGTCTCTGTAGGTTGGTGTATTTTCACCAAATCTGAGGAATTTTTTTTTATATAATTTTTTTTGGTAGTTCCCTGGCTGGGAATCGAATAAATGAGGAAATTTTGACCATACTTTCTTCAGATAAGTTCTATGCTCCCATTCTTAATTCTTTCATTCTTCTGAGACTATTACATGCACGTTAATCCACTTGAGATCCCCGATGCTCTATCTGCTCTGGTTTGATCTTTCTCTCCCTTCTTCAGATTGAGTAATTTGCATGAAAGTGTCTTTGAGTTCACTGACCATTTTTCTGTCATATCTAATCTGATCATCCAATTACGCTATTCATTTTAGATTTTGTGGTTTTTATTTCTGGATTTTCCATTTGTTTCTCTTTTATAGCCTCAATTTCTCAGCTGAGATGCACAATCTGCTTGCTTATTAAGGGCATATTTTCCTTTAAGACTTTGAACATATTTATAATACCTGTTTTAAATTTCTTGTTTACTAATGCTAACATCTGGGTCACATTAGGGTCTGCATTTACTTACTATTTTGTCCTTGATTATGCGTCAAAATTTTCTGCTTCTTGCATGTCTAAAATTTTTTGTTAATAAGCTAGACATTTTGGATGATATGGCCTATGTGGCCTTTCATTTCTGGAGTTGTAGGTAGGAGGCCTTTCTGGTGCTCCAGCTGAGTAACTGGGATGTTAATGATGTCTCTCCATGCCGGCTGCGCTGGAATTCCACTGTCTTCCATGCATCTTTATTATTTCTGTTCCTCTCTCAACCCTGTAGCAGCTCTCTCTGCCAGGCTTCTTGGATCAAGATGCCACCAGCCCTTGACCAAGGACCCACAGAGAGGCATCACACCGTCTTCTGCTCCTTCACGCTTCTATCTCTCCCCTCTTCTAGTGTAACTCCCTACTTTCTGGTGTCCTGAGCCCTGAATTTCAATCTCTGCTTTCTCAGCTCAGCAGGACTCCTCTACTCTGTTTGAGTTCTAGCTCCTGATACGGAAGTCAAGGAATTGTCCCCAGTCAGGGGGTCAGGGTGGATGTGGGGCTCACATCATGTATTTCCCTTCTTTCAGGGACCCCCCCATCCTGCTGCACCTATTGTTCAGTGCCTGAGAACAATGCCCTCATACATTTGTCTAGCTTTGTAGTTGTGTATGTGAAAGCATTAAGTCTGGGATCAGTTACTGCCATCTGTCCAGACACAGAAGTTTCTCTGTGTGTTCATTTGAAATGCACGTAATAAAGAGAAAAGCCAAGAAGTAAGCACTTTAAGGTAACTCTTATTTTGAAGCCATCTCGAGATAGGCTGACCAGACAGACCATTTCAAAAGGGTCAGAGAACAACGGTCCTGTCCCGTTTCAGACAGTACATATGGTCAGCCTGGTCTCACTGGGCTGAATTCAAGGTGTCAGTAGGCAGACCATGCACACCAATTGAAAAGGGACAGGACCGTTGTTTTCTGCCCATTTAAAATGGTCCATCTGGTCAGCCTATCTCGAGGACATTTTGAAAATAAATACAGATGATATGCAAATGTTACGACTTGAAAAATTATGTAAATATTAGATGTATTTATTGTGGTTTTTGCACTTCGCTATGGCAGGCAGGAAAATCCTTGTATTGCTAACAGTTCTTGGAGATTTTAGCATGAGTTGAAGACCTAATTTTCCCCTTGATACAGTTTCCAAGGATGAAGTGAATGTTTCTGTTAGCGCTAACACTAGGTCATAGGGTTGGCCAGACCTGAGAAGCTTGGACAATTATAAAAGTGATGACTTCATGAGAAATTATTTAAAAAGAGTGAGAGGTTAAGGTGCCAATATAGAATGAAGTTACATTTCAGATACTAACAGAAATGTGACTCAAAGAGGAAACAACTATTTATTTCAGCAGCTTGAACTATATGTATGACTGACATCCCAGAATACTATACAACCATTATCCAACCACCATGAGTCACACATGAGCCTTCCAGGAAGTTCTTTATTGAATGTTGTCTTTGCTTCAGTGGTCAGAGCTGGACTCTCCAGGGACAACCTATGAGCCTGCAACATTTCAAGCTGAAGCCTAATTAATGCAATGATACTTTAAATAGAGTTCATGTTTAAAGGACTCGTAAAACTGATCCCATAAAAAAGACGTGTTTATGCAACCAAGTACATTTAAGAAAGTCTGCACTCTTACCATGATGAAAGGAAGTGTCAGCTATCCGTGGTTAATTCAATTGCAGGTAATTTTTCAGCGTCCAATTTAAATTATTGTTTCCTATTCAAACTAAGACTTTTGGCCCCGGCAGGATGTGTTACAGGACCTGACCTTCAGCGGTATTTGGTAACTAGGCCAAGGCAGACTCCTTCCTGAGCTGTGCAGACTTATTAGGGATAGCCTGAGGCCAGGGTTGAGATGGGGTAACGTGTGACATACAAAGGTCATTACAGACGGGAGGTGGTGATTAAGGCTCAGGCTTTGGAGTCAGACCCACCTAGATTATAGTCCTGACTCCAATTTTGGGCAAACGAACTTGGCCTCTCTGAAAGTATTTTACACATGAAAGTCCCATGACTTCTCTGTAAGTCTGCACATCACTAACAAAGCCAAAACACGTGGTTTCTGCCGTGTTAAGACGCTAGTGGATCCTAGGTTAGGTATGAACAAGTCTCTCTCTTCCCCTCTCCCATTCCCCCTCCCATGCCTTTACAAGATTCTTGCTCTGCAGCACCTGGGCAGCACCTGGGCCTCACACTCATCCAGTGGTTATGCATAGGTAGAATGTCAATGTCATTTCAAAATGCTCGTGTCGTGATGTTAACCAGACATTTGCACACACTGTTTAGGATAAGGACAAAACCCAGTGGATTCATCCTGGAATTTGTATTGGGCGGGCATGCAAAGCGTCGTTAGGCTGGAGAAGGGACATGCACGCCTTCTACCGGACAGCCCCAGGGAGGCAGGAGCGTTCAGCACGAAGAGAACCATCCTGACCAGTTGTTGCAGTGCCCAAAGGATGCTCTCTGGAAGGTGGGATGCTCGGAAAGGCTGGGTTTAACGCTTGGAATTTGTCTGCATGGGTAAACATAAACCCAGGGCACTGACTTTTATTATCTGTTGAACTAACTGTTTAATTAATTAATTAATTAACCAGTTTACATAAAATCAACAAAAGTAGTTATATCTGCTGACCGGTTTGGAGGGATGTGGAAAGTCGGGGAGTGGACTTCAAGGGGGTTGGTGCAAAGGTCACTGAAAGTGACCCACAGGAAGCGAGACGGGTCAGGAGCAGTGCGATCTGCTGTCGGTTTTCCCAGGGTGGGGTCTTAGCGGGCGTTTGTCCTGGCGTCTCCTGTGCTCCCTCTTTGTCCAGGACATTCCTGGCTCCTCCTTTATTCTCCTTCCCTGAAGGTGACCAATAATCTCACTGCCCTGGGAACACTCTGGTTTGGGGGTTTCCTCGCTCCCATTCCCCGTATTTTGGGACACCTCCCTTCATGCCCCCTTTCTAAAGCAGTGTCTGTCCTTTGGCGACTTCCGGGCGTTTTGTTAGGTATTTAACCAGCCAATCTGAGACAAATGAATTCTAAGAGGTGCAATGAATTACCTGACCTGCCCCCCAAATGCATTTATGTTTTAAGAGGGGGCTTACAGAGAAGCCTTACTCCAGAGTAATGACGAGCCTTCCTTAGATGGGTGCAGGATGATTTTTAGGGGGAGCAGGGGTGGTGGTGGTAGCTTTCTGGGGTCCCTCAAATTGTACCACATACTCAGTCACATCCAGGGGTGATTGGGGGGCAGAGGCTCGGGAGATGGGAGTCACACAGCTCTGTGGGCCTCGTGGGCCCGGGCCTGGACTTCAGAACCATCCCCCCTCACCACGTGCTTCGGCCGTGTGGCAACCTTCCACGGGGGCTGCACCACGGGCTCTGAGGTCAGGAGCCCGGAAGAGTCCGCTTCTGGAGGCCAGAGACGGGAGGAGTCCCAGGAGGGATGCAATTCCCTCCGCCATCTCCCCGGGGCTCGGCTGCACAGTGGCCACTGCCCCTGGCCTCCGTGGCCCCTGGCCTCCTCGACGGGGTTAGGCCGTAAGAAAAGAAGAAAAAGGAGAAGCCATTTATTTGGCCCTGGGTGCAGGACGAGCGAGGGGGCCCCTGTGTAATGGGAGGCTGCAGGTGGGACCCCACCAGTGCAGCGACCTCAGGAGCACGCGGCGGGAAACCCACGGACACCCAAGGAAAACATCCCCCTGCTGACCTGGCCTCGGGCCGCCTTCATTTGTGCTGCTTCACAAATACTCAACTCGTCGCCTCGGGGAGTCTGACCTCCCGCTGCTCCAACAGCCCATTATATTGAGCTCTTGACGAGTTTTAGTCTCCTGCGATGTCTTCGACGGCTGTAACCTAACAGGTGGCACTGCTGTCCCCGAGTATGCTGCCAGAGTGGTGGCTGGAGGACAGAAAGCCACTGAAACGGTGTCCCTGCGGCTGCCCGGAATCCTCATTCCCACACAGTGTGGGGGGCGCTGCACGGTCACCAGCAACCCCGCTTCCCCGCTCCCGGGCTCGGAGGGGGGGTGTGTGCAGGGACATGGCTCTCAGAGGGGCTGCCCCCATCCCGGGCTCGGAGGGGGCATGTGCAGGGACATGGCTCTCAGAGGGGCTGCCCCCATCCTGGGCTCGGAGGGGGCGTGTGTGCAGGGACATGGCTCTCAGAGGGGCTGCCCCTTGGTCTCCAGGGAACCCTTCGGGGGCAGGAAGGCTGGGAGGGCTTACGTGTGGCCAAGACCCGGGGGAAGCAGGTCCCTCCCTCTCAGTAACGTCTGTAAAAAAATATTGGACAACACTTAGTTTCCACAGAAAACCTGGCAGGGCTCTGTTTCCAAATTTGGCGTTTCCAGAAAAAAACAACACTGTGGCGACTCCTTGGTGAAAATGCCATTCAAGTTGGGTAAGTTCTAGATGCTCTCAGGCATCTCTTCCGTACGTGCCTGTTAGCCCTCAGGCTAAGTCCTCAGCCCATCAGGTCCTCAGCCCAGGCCCACCCTCCCCCGGGGAGGGAGAGAGCACACACAGGTCTTGCTAGATGACGATGTTGTGATGCCTTTTGAGTTTACTCTCTCAAACTACCCTTTTGTCCCCAAGTGCCCATTGACACTCACCGAATGTCTTCCGCCTTCCTCATGCCACTTGGGGTCCTTCTACCTGCCACCCTTTCACGCCCCGAATCTCACCTGCAAGGTGAGAAAATTCTATCAGATGTTGTCACCCGTACAAAATCATGCAGATGACACAGTATTTCAGGAACTACAAACAAAGGAAATTTCAAAACTACCCTTTGGACTCCCAGCACCACCGCCTGGAAAACTGATTCGATTTGCAACAGGTCCCAAAGGATGTGTCCGTTCCCAGAGTGAAAGGTACTTAAGCAATCAAGTCACGGCAGCGAGGGCCTGTCAGCCCGTTCCAGAGAAACCCTGACCTCTGAGAGCCATGTCCCTGCATGAGACTGGGGAGGAGCCGCGCTGGCCCCGGCACCCCTCACTTTGGGGAGGGGCTTTATCACAGGAGTCCCGGGACCTGGGCGGTTCTGTGCAACGACTCCTGGGACATTTTAAATTCCCTTTAAGAGGACAAGTCATAAATCTCTTGGTGGTGTCACAGTTTCCAAAGTGAAGGAGCTCTCTGGAGTGTCTCCATCAGAAGATGTTGTTGTTGGGGCCACACAAACAAACAGGAGAGCCTAACCACCCCGCCTGGGCCGCACGAGGCCCTCGCCAGCCCCAGAGGACACGCGGGAGCCGGGAGGCCAACGGTGACCTAAGCCGCACGCCCCCGGCTCCTGGCCCTGGTCACGGGGACTCAGGGCCTTGACCTTAACAGGACTCTGAGCCCTGCAAACCACAAGGCTCCCCATTCCAGCCTCTGAGGAGGTCAGAGACAGGACCTTTACTGACTCCTGCGGGCCTTGCCGATGGGGAAGCCAGCTGCTTCTTGCCGTGTGTCAGAACAATGAGCAACAATCACTGCGGCTGTTGAGCGTCTCTACGAAGCACGAGCCCCGGACAGCCGCTGCAGGGTCTTCCGGGGAGACTTTCTCACGGCTGCAGGCCCTGCAGAAGCCATTTCGGAAGCCCCCACAGCTGCCGCAGCCCCGGAAGCACGGCGAGAACGAAGGCGTTTCGGACGTGAGGGAAGGGGCCGGTTCCGCGCATCCTCCGGCCTGAGTGCGCAGCGGCCGCTAAAGCCACCAAAACGAGGGACGAGACGCGAGCAGGAGACGAGGGTGGGGACCCTTCATTCATCACAAAGGGAACTGGAGGGACGGGGAGAAAGTGTGGTCGTGACTTGGATTTCGGGGATTATACGCAAATGGGGAGGCAGCCCGCCCAGCTCCTGTCAAAGAGGGGGACTCAGCGGCAGGAATTTGGGAAGGCCCCTTTTCACGCCGGTTTTGAGTATTAGGGAGCCAAGAAGTTTTCTCACTCCCTAACACCGCAATCACGAGGCGTGGTGGCCACATCTTCCAGTAGAATATTTAATGAAATGGGAAATCAACGACCTTTTATAAAAAGAACACAACTTTGTAGCCTTGTGGAAGCGTCTCTACGTCTCTTGCTCTAGGTGCTGAGCCATCGCCATGTCGCATATCCTGGACGGAAGGGGGGTCTCTTAACGGACCCAGCCACCCCTCCCCCACTGTGGACTGCTGTGATCTTTCTGGGTTGTCCTTTTGGCGGTCCTGTGAGATTATTTAAGAAACTGCCAGTCAGAGTCTCTAGAGAAAGAGAACCAATGGAGAGATTTTTAAGGAATGGACTCACATGATTATGGGACTGGCAAGTCAAAAAAATAATGATGTCGGGGCATACCAGCAGGCTGGGAATTCAGACAGATTGTTGTGGTCTTGGAGGAGACTTTCTCCATTTTAGGGACACCTCAGTTTTGGTCGTCAAGGCCTTCGCCTGATTGGGTGCAGCCCACCCACGTCGTGGAGGGTCATGACTGCAGACGTCGCCCGCATCTAGAAAACACGTTCACAGTAAAATCTAGACTAACGTTGAGCCAAACAACCGGGCACGGTGCACCCGCCGAGCCGACACACAGGACTATCCCTCGCACCTTGTCCCCATCTGAAAAACATCCCAGAACTCTCTGGAGTTTCCAGAGGAGCCAGGTCCCTGCGGCCACACTCGGCTGAGCGTGGTGTAGAGCCAGTGGGAGCTCGTGGAAGAATGTGGCTGTGGGGTGGGCTTAGTAACGCTATTTCCCAGAGGTGACACCGACGTCGTGTTCAAATTTTAATAAAGTTTCTAAACTCTAGAACACTGATCAGCTACCACAAGGATTACTGAGCTCTGAAAGGACCATGCCCTTTGAAAGTCCACAGCAGACGGCTTCGCTGTACGGCCAGATTGTGGACGTGTGGGGGACGCCCCCCCACCACACGGCGCGGCGCGGGGGTGGCCTGCAGGGGCGCCGTGACCCCGGGGCGCGGCCTGGATGAAGCTCTCCGTCCGTGGGGGGCGCTGTTGAAGGCTCAGGCCCTCTGCAAGGCACCTGCCAGTCAGTAAGAAGTGGGGTCCCTGGCACCGAAGCTGCAGCCAACCTGGCGCCTCGGCCTGCAGAGCCCTCGCCCTGCCGGTCCTCCTCTTGCGGGAGCGTGGGGCGGCCAGAGCCCCCGCAGCTCTCCGTGGGCATGTCCATGGCGTGACTTCTGGAGTGGATTTCTGGGCTTCCTTTTCTCCTTTGGGAACAGCGTGGTTATGACTCTGCCCCCCCACCTTTGCCTATTGAGTCTTCCCGTTCTGCCCAGTCCTGCGCCCAGCTCCGCCGGGCCCCCCAGCCAGGGCTGATGTCCCTGCGCCCCGGCTCGTGGGGGCCTGCTTCTTTCCATCATGGATTTTAAAACATCTGATCTGGTTGTTAATTTTTAGGTCCAGATTGTCTCTCTTCGACAAGGTGGGACACACTTTGAAAGCTCGGCCCGAGTGTCACGTTTATTTAAAGCCTCCTCTATGCTACCCCGGTCCCCTGCGAACACCTCCCGCAGCCACACATGCGCACACGCAGCCCCAGCCTAGAGCTTTATTAAATACCATGAGTGAGGCGAGTGACTCGGGCTGCTTCACAGCCTAGCCCACGATAATGTGACATATAATAATGACACGTTCTACAGAAAAGAAGTTCATCCTCAGTGTCATTTTATGTAGTTTTACTACCTTAAAATTGCATTCGTTGAGCAATTACTGTGTGCAAAGACGACCCAGGTGCTCTATGTGTGTCAGCTTAGTAAATCTCAGCACAGCCAGTAGGAGAGGCATAGGTCTGGCATCCAATGGTCTGACCCAGGTATTGGGCTGGAAGTCACACAGCTTAGCAACATCTTAAAGTCTTCTGAGGGCAGATGTCTGGATCTCAGTCTGTAAAATGGGGGTGAAAATCATTGTCTTACCCTATAGATAGTACGATCCTGTGAACCGACTGACTGTAGTCCCACGGTTTATTCAGAATTGTCTTCTGTTGCTTTCATGAAGCATTCCTGATTTTATAATCTATCCAAGATGCTAACATCTAGGTGAGATTTGATATTTGTTTCTGAATACTTTTGCACCAAACAAACAAACAAACGATCTTATCTTTCAGAGGCTGGAACCCCAAGACCGATGAATCCCGAGGGGAGCCAAGGCTTCTGCTTTTCAGTTTTCTCAATTCTTATCGCAACACCCCTACACCACACAGAGACCGCTGTGGCTCTGTCATTTCCATACGATCTTGCTTGTCATTAAAGTTTTCATCAAATTAATTTTTCTCTATGCAATGTCATTTCCAAGGCAGTGCACAGCTGGACTGGCCAGGTTTGTCATACTGACATTGACATATTAAGCAGAAAAAGTCATTCCCGTCTCATCCAATGATTTGTCAACCGTCAAGTGACTTATCAATGCAGACAGGGAATGAGGAAGGGGCCTGAGGGAGGAAGCAG
Source organism: Lyroderma lyra (assembly GCA_004026885.1). Lineage (NCBI taxonomy): Eukaryota > Metazoa > Chordata > Mammalia > Chiroptera > Megadermatidae > Lyroderma > Lyroderma lyra. The sequence goes on from PVJL010003231.1 coordinate 29,377, forward strand.
GACAGGCGTGTGGCCGGTTATCAAGATTCGAGTGTTGGAGTCTCTCTCTCTTTCTAATAACAACAAAACACTTTTTGGGTAGAATTCTGAAAAGTACGTTGCAGGGATCAGGGGCTTAACATTTTTTTTCCCTCGGAAAATGGACCGCGGAAAGCATCATAAAATGGAGTAGGGGCTAAACTGCTGAGTTGGGCCCACCTGACCCCACCCACGCCACCCTGGTGAATTCCATCCCCCAGCCACCACGGTCAAATGATCAGATTATCCCTGTCATGGTTGCTTGCAGGTTGTGAAAGAATTCACTAGGCAAAGTAGGCAAGGGAGAGAAGCAGCTTTATTAGATGCGCTCAGGATAGAAGAGCAGAGTTCTAGAAGGACAGCTACGGCCGTGAGAAGATGCGCTGGGCCTTTGAAAGCTGTGTTTCTGAATGCATCTGGCATAGAGGCTTTGGGGTGCATAGTTTTCTCAGAATTCAGCTCCTCGTTGTACAGCAACCACAGACGTCAGCCCAGGGCACAGTGCTCCCAAACGCGGCTGTTCATCGGGCCAGAACTGCAGGTGCTGGCTCTGCTGCCTGGCAGTGTTTTTCCAGCTATGTTAACCCTATCCCGATCGATCCCTAGCCCTCCACCCTCCACCACCCCCATCTGTCGGTCCATCCTGTCCCTGACCTGCCAGGATGTCACAGGTGAGCCTCATCTGGCAGTTAGGGAAACTAAAGTTATTCTAAGAAGGCCTGTGACATAGCAAGAGCAATGCAACTCCAGAATGCCAATGCATCTGGTTTGTCCAAGACTTTCCTGGTTGTAGCACCGGAAGTCCTGTGTCCAGGGAACCCCCCTCAGTCCTGGGCAAACTGGGGCAGTCGGTCACCCTACGTCAGAATCGCTGTCCATTGAAATGGCCCCTGCCCCATAACCAAGAGGCACACATTTTTAACTAGAACAGATTAAACATTTGTGTAGTTTCTCAGATGAATTTACGAGCTTCAAGATTTTTAGCAGTAGCAATTTTTAGTCTTGAAAATCTTCCCTGGTCACATTAAACCAAGAGGATGTAAGAAAGTAGTGTTTTTGAGAGGGCCCCCGCCCCCACCACAGTGCTTGGCTTTCCTTAAGAACCTTCTACAGCTCCCGCGATGCTGCTTCTTCCCTTCCTTCACACATCTTGAAGGACAGGAAGATTTACATGTCTATTGCCTCTGTTCAAAGGTATTTCTTATATTTGGTTCAAGTGTAACATTGAAAAATAACCTTTCCCTTCTCTTTAGAGCATTTCCGGTTCACATACGTGTTGACCAGTGGCTCTGAGGGCAGTTGTGAAACCCCGTTCTATAACCCGTCGTTTTGTTTCTTTAGCCTTCAGTGGGGTGATTTCCTGGTGCCACCAGACCAGAACCCAGTCATGGCTGTTCACGATGCTTTTCTGAATTTACAACTCATCTCATGAACTATATCACATTGTTTTGCCCCAAGTTCCCTTGCCTCCCAACCTTGCCTTGACCCCCTCGAGGCCCAGAATCTTGCCCTTTCCCTTGGCCACCGTGCACTCACTCTGGAGACCCAGGAGTTGAGGTTGCTCCTTCTCAGTTGACATTTGCCTCTGGTCTTGCAGAGCAACCTCCTCCCTGATCGTACTCTGCCTCCCTAGAGAATGAGGACATGCACAGAACGTGTCTTTGTGAGTTGGTGACGTGATCCTGGGCAAGTGACCTAATCTCACTGGGTCTTCGCTTTGCTGATTTTAAACAGAGGTATACAACACCCAGTGCATAAAATTGCTGAGACATTAAATAACATAATGTTTATTATAAAGGTACCCTGTGAACTCTGAACCACAAACCAATATAATATATTATACTACATTTATTACAAACATCTAAGACAACCATCTGTCTCAGTGAGGGCTTGATGTTGACCTGACGGGAGGCAGGAGCCCAGTATTTTGAAATAGGAGTAGGAGAGCGAGCCGATGCATTTAGGAAAAGGAAATGGAGAACAGACGCACAGCTTTATAAATTCTAACAGAAGTCTGTCGTTAGCCTCCCCTGGGGGGTCGTTGCATTAGAAACACAAGTCGATGGTATAATAACTCAGCGATGGTGGTACAAAGACCCCTAAGCAAGTTCACGTGCAGGTTCTCGCTTAGGTTAGTGTGGGCCTCACTGATGGCACAGTGAAGGCGGGAATGGAGGGGATGCAAGGCAGCCGTCCCCTTCTGAAGGGAACCCGAGGGACAGGGAAGAGCTTGCACACAAGGCACTCCGAATAGGAATTGGCAGGATGTCCTAAAGCAGTCACTGCTTGGTGAGATTCCCTCAGAATGGGGGTTCCTGCAGGTAGCTCCTGTGGAGTCCCAAGCACATTTGTTCAGGTGCAAATGGGGGTGGGGAAAATCCCCAAGAGCACTTGCTCTGTTTGGGTTTTCAATTAACTGCTAAATGCAGAGTCTTGTATTCTGAAAAGTGTTAGTGACACAACTGAGTAAATCACCCGATCAATGATTAAGGTGCTATGCAATATTGGGGTTACATTCTATTTCTTCTGCTTTTATTATAGAATTCTCCATACACCGTTCAGCCTTAACTGGCAACCTGGTAGGACCCCTATATTTATTGGGAATGCTTTAAGCTCCAAGCAACAGAACACTTGGCCAATAGTCACTTAAACCACAAAGTGATTTAATTATCTCACCCAACAAGTTCATAGATAAGGCTCCAGGTTTGGTGCAGGAGCTCAAGAAAATGTCATCAAGGGTGCAGACTTGTTTTTCCAATCCTCTGGGCCTCCATATTTCATCCTTAGGCTTATAGAGCTCAGTGTTGCGAAGTAGCTGTCATAGTTTCAACATGACACCCTTGCTGCACAGGGACATTTAATATAGGAGGGGAAAGGGTCTGACGAAAAGAGGAAATGACTCCTCTGTACTGTCTCATGACCAGATCTGGTCAAGTGGCCACCCTATTTGCAAAGGAATCTGGCTCAGAAGGGCCCCATCCTTAGCTAAGGCTCTGCTGTCACCAGACAGAAATTCTTACTGATTTTTGTACAAGCCCCGCCTCCCAGGTTTATGCATTATAACATGAAAAATTACCAAAAATAAGAATTAGGATTCCACAAAGAACTTAGAACTTACCTCCTACATTGTTTGAATCTTTTGATATTCATAACCTCTAAATCCCTAATAAGTGAGAAGAGGATATTTTTTTAAATAGGGACAGTTAGGGCTCAAGGGCTTGCTTACGTCTGTGTCTCGCTGAAATCCACATTTCCTAAACCGCTCACTGTATTTCTCAAATTTAATCACCCCACCCATGTGCTTTCAGGACCTTGCCCTTTTTTCTTCCTGAGTTTGTCACCAAAGAATGAGTTCTCTCCATTCTTCCGTGCATTCAATCTAGATTTTTATAACCTTTGGGACCTGGATAGCACTCCACGGCCAAGAACTTTCCAACCATCAAGTTTCATTGTGGTTCGGTTGACTGTGGGCATATCGTCACCTCACGTCTCCAGTTCGTCGAGAACAGGAAGAAAAACAGGATGCACGGGTTGGGGATGAAGCTTGTGGGAGAAATCAAGTCCCCTAACTCTGGTCTCCCGTCCAGCAAGCCAGACCCACCGGCAGCCGCCGGCGGGAGAGGTCCTGGCTGCGGGAGGCCCGGCCGGCTGGCCACGGCAGACCGATGGGTCTTCGGAGTGTCACTGCACGAACGGGACGAGTTCGGTCTGGCTGCCTCTGGTTGTTACTTTGCTTTTGGATGTCCCTGTCATTTGCATGAATGGTGAATTTGGCCCCTCAATAAATGACAATTGTGGTCAAACAAACTGCAGCTTCGTGTTGTTGGGGTGAGGTCAAATGACAGCTGTGGCTGCTGTTCTGCAGGCATGATGCTCCTCTCCCTAGAGGTGAGGGGAGAGCAAGGGCTGGATCCATTGCATCTGTAAGGGAGCTTCCTCGTCCTCAGCCATCTTTTCTTGTCCGTTTGTGTTGCATTGTGGGTGCGTGTGCACATCTTATCTGACAGAGACACGTGTGAACATACGGAAATAACGTCATATATATATATATTTCAGAAATAGAAGAGGTCTCAACACGTTTGCTGGATTAGAATCTATATTCTGATTAATCAGAAGTACATGTCGTCATGAACACTGTTCTTTGAAAAGTCTAGAGAAGAACCTGGCATTTTTTCCTGGTCCCCAATCTGACCGTGCCTTCTGCAGGTCCAGGGCACAGTCCCCCTCTCCTCCCGGGGCTGGTTTTGTGGAATCTTGTTTCGTGGAGTTAAGTTACCTGAGTAGTGGGGATGGGCTTTTGGTTCTAAAGCCAGGGATCAGATTAAACTCAAGGGCTGCACCCCAGGATATCAGAATGATCTATTCGCTACGTTGCTGTCCATAACACCCATTTGAGCTAAATCACAAGCGTTCTTGTCGTAAAGGCGCCATCTTTTTTAAATAGAAACCCCACAACTTTCTCATAGAGGAAAAGGTCCAGTGTACACAATCACGGTGCAGTCACTGAACCACACGTCAGCAAAGGCTCCCCGGGCCCCAAACCTCCTTACCCGCTTCTCCTTTGCAGAGCTCTAAACCTTCCCTCTGCCTTCTCAGGCTTTGAAAGCACGTCACCGATTTCCAGGGACCGTGACAACTGTCCAGGCCTTCCTTGGGAAGGGTGCAGCCCTGCGTTCCTCATGTCTCGCCTTACATCGGATCGGTGTGGCGCTTGCAGGCACCGCTCGCTGCAGGGTGACGCAGAGGAGACGCCCTTTCTGGTGACGGGAGGGGAGGCCCGAGAATCACGGACAGGAGAGTCGTCCTCCCGGAAGAAAGCTTTGGTGCAGGGACCCTGCTCCGTCACTCCCACCCCTTCCCCAAGCTCCTTGGTCTCCCTCGCGTTTCCTTTTGCATTTTGACCCCTTTGGGCAGGTCTTGCTACTTTCCTAAGCGCCTCCAGGGCGGCGAGCTCCCTGCGGCCCCGCCTGCCGGCTCGGGGAAGGCCGCGAGCCCACAGAAATGGGTGAACTGGGCCCCGGACCCCAGCCCCGAGGCTTGCGGACGTCTGAGGAAGCTTCTCCGGGCTCCCTGACTGCTACGCCGATGTTCACGTCGTCTGGTCCTGTTCCAGAGGCGTAACGTGACCGCAGAGCGGCGGAGGTCAGGGCCGTGTCGGCCTGCACAGTCGGCGCTGCTGTCTCTTCGTCGTAGCCGGTCCCCGCGACGGCTCGGACTTCTGCAGGTGACACTGGCACCACTTCTAGCATTTATGCAACTGGCTGTCCAGTCGTATGGGGGCTGGGAGTGGGGATGGGGTAGGTCCACGTCTGTTCAGTAGGGACCCCAATAATATTATGGACCCAGTTTGTCCAGTTCTCAAGGTAGGAGCTCCTTTAAGTGTCAGCGCGGGTGATCAGAAGGGCCCTGAGTTACGGACGGCTCCTGAACACACTCCCCAGGGCTGGTAAGTCGCGGAGACATGCGCACAGGCGCGGTGACGCCGAGCAGCGGCACCTCCATCGTGTCCTGTCCCCACCCCAACCGCGTGCTTGGGAGGCACCACCCGAGCGCTTCTCGGAACCGGCCCTTGTGCGCGTTATCGCTTCCACTGCGACTCCCACGTGCCGGGCGGGAAAGCAGAGGGGGCTCCAGGAGTCTGCGTGTTCGTCACCTGCTGCGGCATGACAAGCGACCCCACGACTTAGGGGCTTCAACGATAATAATCCGTCATTATTTCTCACAGTTTCTGTGCATCAGGAATGGATTCCGTCAGGGCACAGCAGGGACAGGCTGGCTCTGCACTGTGACTTCTGGGACCTCCGAGGGAAGACCCCCGGGCTGCAGATGAAATCATGTGAAGGCTCATCACTGTCACATCCGGTGGCTGACGGTGGCTGGTAGCTGGGGGCCTAGCTGGGGCTGGGGGCCTGACACCGGCATCTGACCTCCCCACGTGGCCTGGACTCCTCACAACACGCTGACCAGCTGGCTTCTAAGTGTGACCATCTTGGGACAGAGTGCGTGCCCGGCAGAGCTGTACGCCGTTTGTGACCCGGTCCTGGCAGGCATGCGGCGTCACTCTCGCCGTGTTCTACTGGCCAAGGCATGACAAACGCCTGCCTTGGTTCCAGGGGAGGGCGCAGAGCCCCCACCTCCCACGGAGGATGTGTCAGATCACACCGTAAGAGGGTGCGGAGGGGAAGCATACGAACAATACCATCTCGGGACTCCTCCAGGCACACTGACTTTCCTGTGAAGTGGTGGATTCGTGATCAACATGAAAGAGCAAAGGCACCTCCTGAATAAATGCCCAGGGAACTCCGCGAGACCTCCAGGGACCCCAGGTGTCCTGTGGGATACAAGAGCTGTCCCACGATTCAGTGAAAACCCAGAGGACCTTGCCAACTAGAAAGAGAGGTGAGCTGATTGCTGGGCTCTTCCCCCCATGAGGTTTCTGGATGAACATCTGGAGAGCACGGGGGTCAGCAAGTCAGGAGCCAGCTGAAGCAACGCCATAAAACAATGCCCTGCATTTCACAGAGCGAGGGGTTTCCATCAGCACGATCCCTTCTGACTCACCAGACGGCATGCCGACGGAGGTGGGGGTGCGCTTTCACACAGAGCCGGGGGTCAACAAGAGAGACACTTCCCTGTCCAAGGACTTTAGATTCCAGTGAGAGGAGATGGACAATAAACAAAACAGAATAAACATCCTAAGTGTCCAGTGATCATCTCTCCAGGACTCTTGGCACCTGTGTCAGACACAGTCACATTCTGTGGAGGGAGGAAGTAAAGTCACTGGGGAGGTCCAGGGGCTTTGTGCCACTAATGGCTCCCAGAAATCCCACAGGGTTGGCTCAGCAGCCAGGCCAAGGTGAGATCTCCGGGTTCCTGGCCCGGGCCCCTTCTGTCCCCAGGCTGCATGGCTCCGGGCAGTGATGGCCGATTCAGCGCCTCTGGTCAGTCAGCGGAGGCAGCTGGGTGGCTCTCCACCTGGGGCCTGCGGGGTGTGAGCAGGAGCCCTTTGAGAACCAAGAAATCAATGAGCAACAACTGAGAAGCAATAGAGTCTTGGCCAACCATTCAGGTCAGGAAATGAACTCAAACTTACCTTTCTTTCGTCGTAGACTTGGCCGTGACGAGCCGGAGGTAGCACCATCTGTGCGGGTTACGTCGCATTTTAAAAGCTCTCACGTCAGGATTGGCAAAGCCTTGATATTTGTTGAAGTTAAAATAAAGACACATGGGGGCTCATTATGCAATTCTCTCTATTTTGTTGTATGCTTGCAAATTCCTCAAATAAAAAGGAGTAAATAAGTGAATAAATAGGTAAACAGCTGTCCTACCAGCAGAGGATTCTCTCTCCCTCTCTCTTCTTAAAATGAGAACAATTACTTCTAATTAATCTTTTTTGTAAAATTAAGTTTTGCAAAACAAAAACCATTCTAACTATTCCTGCACATGGGATTTTTCTGACACCAAGCATTAACATAGTGAAATGGTTTGCAGTATTAGCCCCGCCGTTCATTGCTGTGACAGTTAATACAATTGTGTGTCCCACATATTGGGAACGTATTTGTGTAGCATCAAATGGAGACAGCAGTGTTAGAGGGACAGAAGATGAACCTGGTCGTTATAGGACAGGACCAGGTGCATCTCCCCTCAGCCAGGTCTGGGACCCTGGGCATGGCTCCTCACATCTCAGGATTTTAGTTTCTCATACACAGAGAAAACATTGGCTTGAGATCACTTTAAAGGTGCTTCCTTCCAACAATGGGAAGGGAATTCAAGGGGACAAAGCGTGTCGTAACTGAATATACCAAGATCCCTTGAGACAGAGGACGGGGAGGCAGGACAGTCCCTGGAGGCCTTCAATCCATAGGTTGGTTTCTCACCTCTAATTCTCTCCGCCCTCTTCCTTAGACTGACCTTCTAGACATGAAAAGGAACCCATGAGAAGGCGCATCAAAGCTCCCGGCGGTGGAGAATATTCTCGCCGTAGTGTTAAATTTCCGGGATAGCACTGCCCACACGTCATTCGCTTCATCTGGAAGAGGTACACGAGCCTCGGCCAATCCGTGACTGCCTGGCAGCCCGGCTGCGTCTGTGCGAGCCCCACCCAGAGGCCCACCTTTGTCCTCTCCCCGACCGTGACTGGGGAGGTGGCCTCTCGGGGCGTCTCCTCTTCACCCTCCACCAGCCGCCGCGACCACAGAACCCGTGGAGGACCCCCAGGCGCTCGGGGTTCCCTGTGCTTGTGGTTCCTTCCCAGCGGAGGGGCCGGGCGTCCGCCTTCTTCATACCTGGTGTTCTTTGGACGTGCTTCTCAGTGTTTCTTCTCTGCAAGGTTTCTTCAATGAGCATTACTTTGTCCAAAAAAAAAAAAAAAAAAAAAAAAAGAAGAAGAAGAAGAAGAAGAAAATGTTTTAAATAGCAAATACTGTAAAATAAATGTTAAAAAAAAAAAGAAGCCAATATTGTTTCTTCCCAGCTAAAATCGGTCATGAGGCGTCAGGTGGCTCTGCACTGCCGGAAGCAGGAAATCCGAATGCACCGGCCCGGCCCCCCGGCCCCTCTCCAGCCCCCCTCCCCCCGGCACCCCCCTCCCCGCCTGGCCCCCCTCCCCGGCCTGGCCTCCCCCCACATGCCACCTGCTGAGTGTGAGTCCCACCGCACCAACACCGGCCTGGGGTCCCCGGACGACAGGGCAGTGTCTTTCCTTCCCTAGACTTTGTCGTTGTTGTTGTTTCTTGGTGTCCTTAGGGCCCAGCACAATGTTGGACACCGGACAAGTGACCCCTACTTGAGTTTTGAGATGCCTCTGTGCCATTAAAGATTGCTACGGCCTCTTTTCCTCCTTCCTTCCTTCCTTCCTCTCTCTCTCTTTACTCCCTCCTTTCCTCCTCCCTCTCTTCCTTCCTTCCTTTTGTCCCAATAACGGTCACTTGGGAATAAAACCACAAATAGTGTCGCATGCCAAGGACCTTCCCAAACACAAACGACCTTCCTGCGATCTTCCCTGAGGGCAGGCACCCACCTTACGGGGCTGGCCTGGCTGCGGCCCCTGGAGCGCCTTTCCCGCCCTCCCCCACAGCCCGGAGAGCTGGGGACTTACAGCTCGTGTTGTTTCCATATCTGTCTCCCCCCGAAGCCCCTGGGGCCCCTCTGAGAGGACGCGCTTAGGTGCTCATTTAACGCTGGTGGGGGAATGGATTTCGGCCCGGGGTGCTGCGTGCGCCCAAGCGCTCAGTCAGACTCACATGCTGCCTGCACGTGGGCCCCGGAGCCTGTTGAGTTTGTTCTGCAGTGAGGCAGCTGCCCAGTGCGGGGAGCGGGGCTTCAGACCCGCACGCAGCTCCTCCAGGTCCCGGGCCCCAGCTCCAGCGCCGTCCTAACGCCTGCCAGTGGCCCCTGGGCTAAGGACGGCAGCCACGCTCTTCCTCCCGACCTTGACCCCCGGGCTCTCCGTGGCTTGTGCGTCCCCCTGCTCTGCGCCATTGTCCCGGGTTTTGCCAGTCCTGAGACCGCAGAGTCACAGAGCGTCACCCTTTAGGAATGTACGATGGGTCTTGTCCCAACACAGTTCTGCTTAATCATACGGCCTGCCACTTGTAGGAGCTCACTCGGGCGACAGTTTCTCTTTTGCCTCCATTTGCTACTTTCTCCAAACAAATTCCGGGAAAGGTCGCACATCAGCAAGCTGACGATTTGGAACTGAGGTAGAGTCCGGAGTCTGGAATTCCACGGCTCTTCTGACCGGAAAAGCACGAATCCCTTGGCGGGTGGAAGCTGCCGCCCGGCAGGCCTTCCGTCGGGCGTCGCTGTTTCGCACGGACCAGCGAAGACCCTCCGCCCCTCGCAGCTGCGACTGCCCGCTGCGCGGTCACACGCCCCGACAGGCATCCTCCCGAAAGGGGGTGCAGGACAGAGAAGACTGCCCGCGCCTGTCCCCCTCCATCTTCCTGACCATCCCCTCCCCACCCAAAGTGACGCGCACGGAATGCGCCCCCCGACACCAGGCACTCCGTGAACTGCCTTCTGGGGTATCGAGGCTGGGAAACGGGGGGCAGCTTCTATCACACGAGCGTCCTCTCTCTGTCCCGAGTGGCCCATGCATGGAGCTGGAGGTGTTTGATGTTTCAGAGGGGAGGACAGCTCTGGCCCCCAGGAGACCCGTGGACCGCGCTCCTTGCACAGGTCACGGCTCCGTGTCACGGTGACGATGGCGGCCCGTTGGCTCGTGGGCTCCCCACAGAGCTGGGTGCACAACGGCTACTGGATTCCTTCGCTCTGTCCCAAACGGTGGAAGAAAGCACGCTTGGAGTTCGGGAGACGCACGGGTCGGCGGAGCGCAGGGACGCGCTGCCTTGGCTGCAAACGACAAGCGCGCGGCACGGCCAGGCCTCCTGAGCACGTCCTCACCCGACGCTCCAGGCGCGGTGGGAGCGTGTCCGGTGGCACCTAGACATTGCATTGTTTTGAAGCCGGAAAAGACAGGCACTCTGGGGGCTAAAAAGCTTTATTGCCTTTGAGGTAGGGGTTAGAACACGTCCTCATCTCCCTTTGGTCCAGAAGGACTGTCCCAAGTCCCTGAATGCAGCAAAGTCACCCAAACAGACTACCCCAGGCTGAGGTGCTGTGTTCACCAATATTCAGTGGGTACTGTCCCCCTCGGAGCCTGCACGTTATTGTTTTTAGGGGTGTCTTTGTGTCCCAACACTCGTTCCCAGGAGTTTGGGCACTAAAGATGAAGGCAGGAGGGACAGCTGGTTGATCGTCCCGGCCCCCGGTCCTGGAGGGAAGAGAAACCGGAAGGTGCTCTCATGTGATCTGTCCCCTGTGTGGGGGCAGAAGCTGTGACTTGCTCCCGACCAAAAGAATATGGCACGGGTGACGGATGTCACCTCCCTGGTTGGGGTGCGTGGGTCTACTGTGTTCTTGACTTGCCCTCAAGGTGCCATGTTGGGGAGGCCCGTGTGGCAGGGAACTGAGGGCGACCTTGGGCCAACGGCGCGCCAGGAACTGAGTCTTGCCCGAAAGGACTTGAACGTGGGTGTGGCTCTTTGCTCAGGGGAGCCTTCAGTGAGACCCCAGCCCGGGCTGACATTTCGGTTCAGCCTGTGAGACACCTCAGAACAGAGGACCCAGTTCAGCCCGCCCGGCTTCCTGACTCCCGGAAGCTGTGAAATGCTAAACGGGCTGAGTTATTTGTTCTGCAAGACAGATAACAAAGGTAAGCACTACCTGCAAGACGTGCTAACGCTATCTGGGAGACGTGATTTGGGGGTGCTGTTGCTGAATTTAGGGCACCAGAAACTTTTACTATGAAAATACGACATTGAAAGGCAGAGCAATTTATTTTATGGTCACAGCCTGCTGAGGTGAGGAGAGGCTGGTTATTCGAGAAGGTGCTTGTGAATTTTTTTATTTCTCAAAAGTGTGCCCCTCTCTCTCTTTGCTCAGAACCCCCTCTCTCTTTCCCAGTTGTCGTTGCATTGCCTCCCCTCCGGATGCTGCTTTCCTGCCTCCCACATGGGATCTGTGACTCAGTTGGACCACGTTCCTGTCCTTGATTTTAGTTTATCAAAAGCAGGTGACTCCCGCTGGTCCCTTTCAGAGCGTCCCATGATCAAGTACTGCTCCCCAACCCCCACAACCACCTCCCACTCAGGTCTGGGCTTGAGGACATCATTTCCCAAGAGGGACCGGAACCCTCAAGCCCTCCCATGCCCAGAAGGGGGATTAGACACGGCATGCATCTGTTTAAGGAAGACTGGGAGCCATCGCGGCATCATCAATCCCAAATGCGTGCGTCACGGCAGTGACAGCTCAGGGAACGTGGCGCGGCCTTTCCATCCAAAGCCCTTGGAGGACCCCCAGGCTCCCACACGGCCTGCTCGTTGGGACCACGCTCTCAAGCAGAATTCCAGATAGGACACGGGACAGAGTCCAGGCCAACCCCGGCTGGCAGTGTCACTTTGGCCTGTGGTCCTTGGACCAGATGTGATCTTTGGTAAATCCCAGCCGAGGCTCACCACGACAGGAGTCCGGAAAATTCCAGCAGAACCTTGTCACCCAGGAAGTCGCTGCCTCCCACCGCTCCATACGCCTCAGCTTTGCTCTGTCTGGCTCAGAGCAAGACCTGCTTTCTCAGGATGTTTTCTCTCGGTTAAAATCCAGTGGAAGCAGAGAATTTGCGTGTCTCCAACTTTCCAGTTCGAGTTGGAAAATTCTCATTTCTTCCTCAGCCTTTCAACCGTATCGCTCAGGTGAGGGGCCTGAGGGGCGCTCCCTTTGCAGTTGCCTTGGCGATGCCGTAAGTTCTGCCGCTGAGGTTCGGTGAAACCTTGGAAGATTCCTGCGATGGACAAAACGCCGTGGTGAGGGAACTGCCTACGTGGTGTTGCCAAAAATACTTTCCTGCTTAACCCTCCCGGCCCGCTGTACCGATTTTCGGTGCGGTGCCTCGTACGTGACAAACATGACTCCAAGGTCCCTCTTATTCTAACCACTTGTTGGCATGGAACTAACGTTTTTCTAGATCATGGTGGTTTTTTCTCTTTAATGCTGAGGAGCCCGGGTATAGGGGACACTTAGGTTCAGGGCCTCAGGTCTGGTGGGGTTGATTTGCTTTATATCAAAGTGTTTGGATGCAGTTTATTTCGAACATAGCCTTTTGGAACGTTTTCTTTAATACATCAGCCAGTTGTACTTCCTTATCATGGAAGATAAAATATAAAGAATACACGACCACCCACACGTGAAGGAAGAGGAGAGGGCCCGGGAGCGTGATCACGCCCTCCTGCCTGACCTGCGCGCGGATGGTCCGAAGGCGAAGCCGGGCACGGGGCCTGCAGGGTAACCCGCGGCTGGCTGCCTGTGGTGTTCTTGGTTTTGGGAAGCCGGCTGTTTCCTAGCCCAGGAAGGAGGCTAGTTGGGCGAATGCAGGGTAAGGGGGCTGGGTCCCATGGCCTCGGGCTGAGTGCTGGGCCAGGTGACATCCAAGTCTGCTATTCTGATAAGTGTCGTGGTCACAGTGGGCCCCACTGGAGCAGGTGAGCCAGGGAAATCCTGGAGAGCGGAGGCTGGAGTGCGGATGTGCTCATCTGGGGCAACGTGAAAAGTCCAGGCCGAGGGACGAGCAGAACTGAACTGAGTGTGTCCCGATTTCTTCCTCTCCTTGGTAGTGGCCTCGGCCCGGGGCCTGGGGGCTGGCCTCGTGGGGAGGCGGGTGGGGCTGCAGACAGAGAGCCGACACTCAGTGTTCAGAATCGAACAGGCAGAGTAGGAAGAAGAGGAGGGGAACGGCCCCAAAGGAGGAGATGTCTGGCAGTGATGAGACTGCATGCAGGGACACCGACACGAGCAGGAACAGGGGTCCCCAGGAGAGGGAGAGGTGGCAGAGACCCCACAGAGGCTGGGGGGGCCGGGACCTCTGCAGGCCCTGCTGTTCGGTCCCTGGTGGAGAGGGGACAGGAAAGCAGACTCAGCACAAAGAGTCCAGCGCTCCCAAGCCGCTGGCCATGGAGCTTAGAGAGTCACCGAGACGGAAGGGAGGCCAGAAGCTGGTTACAGAGCCACAATCTATAGTTAGCAAGACAAGACCAAGTTCAAATACGGGCCGAGAAGAGTTAGGGGTTGTATGGTGTGAAGGGAAGGCTGTGCCTTGTGCAGGAAACATGTTTCCGTTAATAGATCCATCACGTGACTTGTGTGTGCATCGGTGGATTTCCGACGGGGCCTGGGCTGCGAGGGGTGTTCTGTGCTGAACAGTCGTCACACACCCAGGGATGGGAAAGAGCACCAGCAGCTCAGGACAGTGTCACCCTGTGGGGGGGAAAAGACACACACACCACAGGGCTCCTTGACCTCGGGGCTGTTGGTCCCCAGTGGTTCATGAGGGTGGGGCGTGGGGACGAGCCACCTTCCAGGACAAGGACGAGAAGGCGGGGGTGGGCTTTGTTCTCCCTCCTGGAGCTCTGGGGTCAGGCTGAGGTCCTGCAGGGGGACGAGGCAGGTTCTGGATTAGGACACGGAGCTGATGTTTTCTGGAAGCCTGTTTAGTTCCTGTGATCCAGGCTGAACTCTGGGGCTGCTACCTAGCGATGCTGCAAGGAAAGCTGCTGGGAGTCAGGATACAAGCCCCTGGGCTGCACTCTTCTTTTTTCTTGGCTAAATTGAGCATTTTCCGATTTTCAGCTTCAGGTCATTTTGTTGTTGCGATTTTTAAAAATGGATTCTTTTCTCCTTTGCCAGGAGGAAAACGTGTGTTTCACGTTTTTCTTGACTGTCTTCTCCTCTTTCACCCGAGGGCTGGGGTGGATCTGGTTTTGTGGGGCCTGAGGTTTAACAAGTTGGGAGTGGTCCTCTTTCAGAAAAAGAACATAAAATTTTTAACATAAACTTAGGTACAAAAGTGAAAATAATAATTTGGAATGAGAGAAAAGCCACATGTATTACAAACTAAAAAAAAAGAACCAAACCTCTCAAATAGAAAACATGACAAGCTTCAGAAAAACATCACACTTTTTTTATTGATTAGCTTCCTGGCTATAATACCATTTTCCTACCTTTTTGGCCGTAAACTCTAGTCCCCTCTTTACGTAGCAGCAATATGTACCATGTTTTCTACGGAAGCTGCCTCAGTCCTCCCTCCAGCACAGTGGTTTTACTGGTTTTACTGTTGATAGAAAAGTTTCCTTTAGCTTTTCAACTCACTCCTGATGCGGTACAAAGTTGAGGATCGTTACCAAACGTGAGACTGTCTCTATCAGATGTCCTTCCCCTGGGGGCTGTTATGGACACGCTCACCCTTTCAGAGTGCTCCCACAAGCTTGTACCCCGCAAACAGAAGTCTCCTCAATTCAACTTCGCAATGATGCCCCCCAAAGAAGAACAAAGCTGCACTGCGTGGTTCTATTGCCACACCCTGCCTCGTGGGTACATTCTGTGGGAGGGAAGTTCCAACTGGAATAGTCACTGAGGAGCACGAAATCCTCTCCTTGCAACTGTCATGCCTGATGTCAGAAGAACTTTCTATGCAGTAACTGCTGATACTACACATTTCAAACCTTGCTGCTCCTCCACCGTGCACGTGCATGCAGGGCCAGGCACTGGAGGACACACTCATGTTGTGATAGTTCCCCGTGTCCTTGCATCTCTGTGTCTGACCTGAGCGAGTCAGCAGGTGGGTGGGAGGAGAAATCCTGGAAGCCATTGCTGTGTCAGGTCAGCTGGCAATGACTTAACTACACATGGGGGTGACAGGGAGCTACGTCCACACATCCCACTGAGTCCAACTCAACTTCTCATTAGACATGTCCTCCAAGTCCGACAGTCCGACGCCAGCTGCCACGGGGAGAGGTGTGACGGGGAGTGGGGGGAGATGAAGGAGAGAGAGAGAGACGAGGTCTTGACTGTGAGCAACCAAACTGTCTTACTTCGTACACTTCCCTGGAAACGTGTCTTTGAACAGGTCGTTGGGGTCTGCCCCAGGTCTTGGAAGGAACCAGAAAATACAGAGCCCAGGGCTGGCGTGCCGGTAGCTGAACACCAAATACACCAGGCTCTCGGAAGGCCTCACTTTCTGTTGCTGGAGCGAGCTGTTTGAGTTCCGTCCCTCTCCTGCACGTTTTCTTACTTTTCTCCTGGTGTCCACGGTGGCCACGTTAGCTGGCTTCTCACGCCTGACGTGAAGCGCTTGGGAGTTTCGGTCGAAGTTGCTCGCTGGGGCGCAGCTGGGGCCGCGGGCTGGTTAGGAGAGGGGCGTCCAGGCGCGCCCGGAGCGCGGCCCCCTTGCTGCCCACGCGGCGGGCGCCTTCACTCCTCGGGGCAGCGGTGGGGTGCGGGGCTCTGACAGGGGGTGAACTTCCGGGAAGTTTGCCAGCCAGAAGTGGGTGTTTTGCAGATAATGTTTGTTCCAACGAGAAAGGCCTTGGGAGGTGCGGTAGCTGGTTCCTCAATGTCAGGGCAGAACCACCACCCAGACCCCAGCAAGAGAGGGATTATTTCCTGTCTAAGAACGCCC
The DNA here is from genome assembly GCA_004026885.1 of Lyroderma lyra. Lineage (NCBI taxonomy): Eukaryota > Metazoa > Chordata > Mammalia > Chiroptera > Megadermatidae > Lyroderma > Lyroderma lyra. The sequence continues at coordinate 45,404 of PVJL010003231.1, forward strand.
AAGCAAGGCGATTCCAGGACCCAGTCATTGAGTCATTGACAATCATCTATTTAGCATCTACAGCTGCCTCAGGTGAGCTGCTTCAGGTGAGCTGCTGGGGGTGGGAAATAGGGGACAGCTGTCTGGAAGGCCACACAGCTGGTGGGCGGGAAGTGCCCGTTGCAGTCGTGGAGATGACGGAGCCAGCACGGACAGTCTCACACACACACACACACACACACACACACGCACACGGGCGGTCGGCGGGCTGAGACTGGGTCCCCTTGCGTTTGGTTTGGCTTGAACGGTGTTACGTTATATTCATTTTTAAAATTATGAAATAGTTGCCAGCCTTTACAAATTTGGAAAGTTCTTGCATACTCACGAAGACTCACTCCCCCGATTCACGACCCGGATTTCCCATGTGTCTTTGAAAATGTAGGAGAGCTTGGGAAAACTGGGCCCGGGCTCCTGCCCAGCTCTGGGCACATTCCGTGGTTCTCCACAATCCCCACCACTGCTCGTGGGGCCCCAGAGGCCGTGTCACCAGCCAGCCTCGGAGGTCCTTAGACTTGGGGACCATGCCAGCAGAAATATGATGCCAGCCACAGATGCAAGCGACTTCTGTTAACGTACCATGTCTGGAGGCCACATTTTTTAAAAGGAGAAATAAACAGGTACATTTAATTTTAATAGTATGTTTTGTTTAACCCCATATGTCAAAAATATGATGCCACCAATATATAAATGATTAATGATTTTACTATAGTGTAACATTTATTACATTCCTCATGGACACTACATCTTCACAGTCCTAATTTACTCTTAGCAGCACGCCTCCACTCAGACCCACTCCATTTCAGGTGTGGTGGGCGGCCCAGGCAGCGCAGGGTTCTGCGAGGGGGGACCAAGGAAGACCGGGAATTTACTTTAAAAAATTGTGTATTTATTCTTACACATTTCAACTTCGGTCATCTTCAAAGTACTGTCTGTTTGGTGCAATACACCTATCAAGACGTTTTTTCTGCTGCTCAGAACAGTTTTTGAGCTCGTTGATTTTAATGCCTGTTCGTGCTTCTGCCTTTTTTGTTTCACCTCTTCCACATCGGCAGAACATTTCTCTTTGAGGACCTTTTTCATGGAGGAAACCAACAAAAAAGTTGTTCGGGTGACCTGGGAGGGTGGGGCACGGGGGTCATGCCCTTTTTGGTCAAAAACTGCTGAGCACTCAGCACGGTGTGGGCAGGTGCAATTCTGGTTTTGGGGGGTCCCTCCTCATACACGGTACATAGTGGAGGGGATAAATTGTGGAAGGCGGGATTGGAAAGAGAGGCTGAGGCCAGATCATGGGTGGCCTTAAAGGAAGTTGCTCTCTGTACTTCCTAATTGTGTATCAACAATTAGAAGCCACTGGAATTCTGTTTGGGGGCTTCAGTCCAATGTTTCCAAAGTATTGTATCTAACGTTCCTCCTCCCATATTTGAAATCCATTAACTCCAGGACTATCTTGAATGTATATGGAGAACAGCTGAGCTGGAGCTTCTAGAGGTTTCCAAACTGTTTCCTTTCCAGTGCCAGGGATTTCAAATAGGAATGGTGGCGGGGGGAGCTGGACCTGGGCCCTATCCCGCCACCGGCAGGAGCAGCTCCATCCTCTTTACGTGCTGTGGGTGCCTGCAGGTGTTATTTACAGGAAGAGCTCTACTGTTTTGTTGTTGTTGTTAGTGTTTTACTGTTAGAAAACACTCCTTTAGGATATAGTTCTTCAGAGTATATAAAATAGTCCCTTCCGTGTTGGCTGTTTAAGTACTTGGCATGTTTCCCATTCCCTTCATAGGTCTTTCAGGGATCCTTTATTTACTTTACATTTTTTATTCTGGGTGGCCCAATGTAAACTGGGTACCAGGTACGTCCTCTCAAAATAGAATCACATATAATGCCTTAAAGACCTGAAGGGGTTATTCAGTTCCCATTTAGCATCACAAATCTCATGTTAATGAGTAACTGTGGATCTGACTGTACAATTCTAAGCTTTTAAAATAACTTAAACTCCACTTTTTATTTAACAAACCTGGACAGTTGTCTTTTGTTGAAACAGATTTTTCTACAAAGAGGAAATGAACTGTGAAGAAAGAATTGGCTCCTAAACCTGCCAACCAAACCGAGTTACTGACCGCCCCAACCCATTTGTAAGGTGATCTCTCAGCAAAAGGGAAAAAGCTTTCCATTTTTACGTCTCACATGGAAGAAAGAATGCGGTCTCCGCCTCCAGACGGCGACCGGCTCCGACTTCATTGTGCCGTGTGGTGAGAGGCTGGAATTCACAGAGGAATTTCTCCGGGGCTGCCGTGGACAGACTGCTGGGGAGAGTTTTGCCTGCGCTGCTGTTTTCGGGTCTCCCTCCTCCTCCTCCTCCTCGTGTACTGCTTTTCATTTCAGTGGACAATTGGTCATTTCTTACCTGTCGTCCACTGAAGCATTTTCTGATGGTCGCACACATAACTTCCTAGCACCTGGCTGGTTTCATTGGACACATTCTTTCCGTGTGGAGCTGATGTGTCCAGGCAAATCCTGGGACAGAAAGCCGTCCAAACGCAGCAGTGTTTGCAAAGGAATTCCCCGCTGCGTGTGCTCCACGAACTCCCCTAGTGTCCCTCACTCTCCTCCTCAGGGCACAAAAGGAGCCCGGATGTGTCTGTGACGTAGCAAAGGCTAATGTGCCAAGGGCCGGGGTGGGGAAGGCATACGTGCGGGACTCTGGGCGGGACAGAGGCCGTGACCCAACACAGGTGTTCCAACTCAGTCGTTCCTTCCATGAAATGTTTTGAGTAAGGAGTGCATTAGTCCAGGGGTGGGTGTACAGGGCATCTTCCAGAAAAGCGATCCAAGGCCAGGGCATCCATTCTAGGGAGAAATGTGGGAGGACACAAGATGGTGTCCCTACGTCACACCAGCCAACAAGTCTGGCGACATTGCTGACTCCACCCTTTCACCCTTGCACAAGAAATGTAGAAGAATGTAAGGGAGAATGATGCTACAATAGGCACATATTTGAATTGGTTCTAATTTACATAAAAATAAATCATTTGCAAACTTTAGTCCTTGAATATCAATCTATCACATTCCTTAGAAATGATTCCAACAACCCATGTCTTTCAGTAACAAGTTCAAGGGCAAAGCAGACTCCAAGCATCCCAGCAGGAAGGGATGACACATTAAATGGGAATAATTAAGGAAAGTTTAATATTGTGAGTATTTGCAAAAATATGGGTAGCTTAAAAGAAACCAATATGGAAGAGTGGAGTACAGGGCCACCTACAGCAAGGAACCTTTATCTCCCCTAAGCCTGAAGTGGGGAGAGCAGGAGTGCTGTCCAGATTCCTGAGGGTGAAAGGGGGTCACCTGGTGGGGGCTGCAGCCTTTGGGGAAGCCACTGACACCCTGTGACTCAGCTCTTTCTGTCTTCCGAGTTCTGGCTTGTGTGTGCCCCTGTAAGCCAGTGTGCAAGGGACGATTTTGAAGGCAGCCCATAGAGTCCAGCCTCTCTGGGCACAGAGCAATGTGGACAGTGGGTCAGAGCATCAAGGGGAAATGTCCAACACAAGTATCAATCCCAATTCCAAAATGATGGGGTTATTTGTCAGCCAGAGGACCAAGGAACCAGGACAACCTGGTTCACAGTTTCAGTTATCAGAATCTGAAGCATGTGAGCACATTTTCTTCCAGTCGGTACCGTAAAGCAAGTGCTACTCTCATCAATGACTTACTCTGTGTTCTCTCTCACACGCCCAACTGTGAGATCCTTAAGGTAAGCGCCTGTCCACGTACACAGTTAACTGCAGAGTGTCAGACCTGCAATAAATGCTCAACAAATGGTGGTGGACTGAATACTTGGATGTTCTGGGTCACTATTAAATTGAGTCGCTGTTCGTTTTAACTCTCTACTGTGACCAGAATCAGTCTTCAAGGATGGTGCAGATCAATGAAACTAGGCAGTAGTTTTTTTGAAAAGATAAATAAAATTGACAAACCATTGACTTAGAAAAAAAGAGAGAGGACTCAAATAAATAAAATTATAGATAAAAGAGGAGACATTATAATTGATATGCAATGCCAATATCAATACAAAAGATCATAAGAGACTACTACGAACAATTATACACCAAAAAATTGGGCAGCCTAAACAAATGGATACATTTCTAGAAGCATTCAACTTAGCGAAACTGTGTCATGAAAAAATACAAAACCTGAACAGACCAAGAACATGGAAGAGATTGAATCAGTAATCTAAACCCTCCCAATGAAGAAAAGCCCAGGACCGGATGGCTTCACAAGTAAATTCAACATTTAAAGAAGCATTAATACCAATTTATATCAAATTATTCCAAAAAATTGAAGAGGAGGGAACACTTTCAAGGTGATTTTACAAGGGCAACACTACCCTCATATCAAAGCCAGATAAGGACACTACAAGAAAAGAAAACTACAGGCCAACATCCCTGATGAATATAAATGCAGAAATCTTCAACAAAATACTAGCAAACGGAATTCAACAGTAAGTTAAAAGGATCATACACCATGATAAAAAAAGGAGTTCTCTCTGGGAAGCTAGGATGCTTCAACATATGCAAAGCAATAAATGTGACACACCTCTCAATAGATGCAGAAAAAGAATTTGATACAATTCAACATTCTTCCATGATAGAAACTTTCACAAAGTGGGTGCAAAAGAAACAAACTTCAGCAGAATGAAGGGCATATATGACAATCCCACAGCTAACATCATACTCAATGATGAAAAACTGAAAGCTTTTCCTCCAAGATCAAAAACAGGACCAGCCTGCCCACTCTCACCATTCCTGTTCAACATAGTATTGGAAGTCTTAGCTGGAGCAATTAAACAAGGAAAAGAAAGAATAGGCATCCAAACTGGAAAAAAAGTAAAATTGTCTAGATTTGCAGATGACATGATCTTATATAGAGAAAAATCCTAAAAATTCCACCAAAAAATTAGGACTAATAAACAAATTCAGTAAAGTTCTAGGGTACAAAATCAACATTCAAGCATTGGTTGCATTTCTGTACAGTAACAAGAAAAAAATAATCTCACTTACACCGAAATAAAAACAAAATTCTTAGAAATAAATTTAACCAAGGAAGCAAAAGATCTACATATGAAAAACCGTAAGACATTGATGAAAGAAAAAAGAACAAGTAGATGGAAAAATAGTTCATGTTCATGGATTAGAAGCATTAATATTGTTAAAGTATTCATGCTACCCAAAGTCATCTAGAGATTCAATGCAATTCTTATCCAAAATTCCAATGGCTTTTTTTTATTACAGAAATGGAAAAAGAAATCCTAAGTTTGTATGGAACCGATAAAGACAAGCCAAAGTAAGCTTGAGAAAGAACAAAACTGGAAGCATCACACTTCTTGTTTCAAACTACACAGCTGCTCCTCAACTTGTGATGAAGTTATGCCTCTATAAACCCACCGTAAGTTGAAAATATCAGGAGTCAAAAGCGCGCTTCATACCCCCAACCTACAAAACATCATCGCTTAGCCTAACCCATCTGAAGTAAACTCAGAGCACTTACAGTTGGGCAAAATCATCTCATGGCTACTGCCCAGCATCACGAGAGAGTATCGTACCACCTATCACTAGCCCAAGAAAAGAATCAAAATTCAAAATCTGAAGTACAGTGTTACTAAATTAGTATATGTGCACACCATTGTAAAGTCGAAAAATCGTAATTCGAACCATTGGAAGTTGGTGACTGCCTGTCTTACAAAGCTATTGGAATCAAAATACAATGGTACAAGCATAGGAATGGACATGTAGACGAATGGAACAGAACCGAGAACCCAGAGATAAATCCACGCATGAATGGTCACATAATACTTGATAAGGGAGCCAAGGATGTGCAATGAGAAAAGGCTAGTTTCCTCAACGAATGGTGTTAGGAAAACTAGATACTCCCATGCAGAAGAACGACACTGGAGCTCTACCTTTCACTGCTCATAAAAAGGTACTTGAAATGGATTAAGGACTTGAATGTAAGATCCCAAACGCTAAAACTCCTGAAAGATGACACAGGTCTTAGCAATGTTTTTGTTTTTTTGTTTTGTTTTGTTTTGTTTTGTTTTAATATGATAGCAAAGTGTAAGCAATGAAAGCAAAAATAAACAAGCAGCATTACATCAAGTTAAAAAGCTTCTGCACAGCAAGAAAAACAATCAACGAAATGAAGAGGCAGCCTACAGAATGGGAGAAAACATTTGCTAGCCTGATAAGGGGTTAATATCCCAAATACGAGGACTGCTGGAAGTATCCAGCCTTGTAATATGAAAACTAAAGGCATTTATGGCTGGGTTTTTTCTGGACTCATACAACTCAACACCAAGAACAAAAACAAAAACAAACAAATTAAAAACAGGCAAAGGACATGAACAGACATTTTTCCGAAGCAGACATACAAATGGTCAAGAAGTACATGATGAGGTGCTCAGTGTCACTGATCATCGGGAAAATGCAATCAAAACCACAATGCGATATCACGGCACACCTGTTAGAATGACTAGTGTTAAAAACACAAGAGACAACAAATGCTGGTGAGGATGTGGAGAAAAGGGAACACTTGTGCACTGTTAGTGGAACGCAGATTGGTACAGTCATTATGGAAAACAGCATGGAGGTCCTTTAAAAAACACTGATAAACTAGTTAATAGAACTGACCTGTGATCCAGCAATCCCACCTCTGGATATATAGGAGGGCTTCCCGGAAAGTGTCCAGCGATGCGATAGGAAACATAGAGGCGCTTGTGGCTGGACTTTTTCTGGACAGCCTTTGTACCTGAAGGAAACAAAATCAGTGTCTCAAAGAGATATCTTCACCCACATATTCACTGAAACATTATTCACAACACACAACACACACACACACACACACACACACACACTGAAATATTATTTAGCTATGAGAAAGGAGCAAATTCTGCCATTTGTGACAAGGTAGATGGACCTGGAAGGCACTAAGCTAAGTCAGACAGGGCAAGACAACTGCGGTATGATCTCACGGATACGTGGAATATGAGAGAGCCAAACTCACAGCAGCAGTAAAATAGAGGGTGCCCGGTGCTGGGTGGTGGTGGAAGTGGGGGTCTTGGTCAAAGGGTACAACCTCCCAGTTCTATAAGGTGAGTGACTTCCGGGGAGGTACTGTACAGCATGGTGACCACAATTAGCAACATTACATTGCGTATTTGGAAGTTGTTAAAGCACTAAATCTTCAGTGTTCTCACCACCACCCCAATTTTTTAGAAAAGCTAATTATGTGAGGTGATAACCATGTTAACAGACCTTACTATGGTAATACTTTTGTAACATAGACGTGTATCAAATCATCACGTTGTACACCTTACATCTATTATATCTCAATAAGTCTGGAGGAAAATAGAATGGCGTGGTGCTGACCTGCAAGTTAAGTTATTAGTGTTAGAGGCAGTTAAGGAATTTGGGATGAAGTTACTGCTATAGCTGAAATAGGGACAATATCAGGATCCTGAGACCTCATAGACCCAGCAGTATGTTTAGAAGCAGAGCAACCAAAATGCTAGCAAGGGGGGATCTCAGTGGGCCTGGCCGCTTTACTTATCACAGCCAGTAGTAGGAGCTGAACTGTAATCTATGCGTCTTGGCGGAGGGCAGGTTGAAAGCCTGTTGACACGATCCTGACACCAGTGTAGACCATAATAAATGGGGTAGGCCAAGCAACAAAGGCAAATAATTCTATGCCTGAACTTGAAAAGTGTATTCTGGGTATATAAACATACAAAATACTCATGTTTATAAGACTGGAAAAAAATGACAATAATTTATCCATTTTTCTTGAGGACTTAGGAAAATAAATTGGGCCATTTTTCAGGCTCATTGTTTTTGGTACGGTTATATAGATGTGCATAGATAAATATACAAGTATTTGCAGCAACTTGAGGCCTGCCCCCATAGTGTAACTCTGTAAAGCTTGTGTAAAGGTTCTGCCTTGAGGGCACCATTCTGACCATGAGGTGGTACCTTTGCAGAAATGTATTAGTGGAGAGTGTATCCTTTAATAGGATACACTGACCTTGGGGCATGAGTTCTTCCAGAAGCCAGGGACCTGCACCCGTGAAACCCTCTCCCAGGGCAGTAAGAGCCCTCACACACGTGATATTTTTAATAGAATTATAGAGCAATCACGCTGGGGGATATCATTTAAGAGAGTTACGATCTTTTGCCATATTTCCTTAGGAAAAAAGTAAAACTCATCAATAAAATTAACCATAAAATTGACCACTTTAACCAAAAATGTTTTTTTTAGGAAAATGAGGAATGTCTTTAATAATAGAAAAACCAGTAAGCTATAAAATAAATTCATAACATGGATTTCAGCATTGCTGAACTCCTTCGTAGGGCTGTGGACATCAACCATGCTCCATGAAACCGACAAACTGACATACAATGACAAGGACATCTGAGGCATTCAAGGAAAATATCAACAGTTTGTATGATTTTTAAAATACCTATTAATAATTATTTCTTGAATTGTTTATTTCTGGCATTTTCCATGTAATATTTTCCTAGGACAGTTGTCTGCAGGTAACTGAAACCATGAAAAGTGGGACCCAGGTAAGAGGGCACTATTGTAACTGCAAAGTATTCTGCCACCATGATGGGAGTATGGAGCTCTTGGAGAAGCACAGCAGAAGGGAGGTGACGTGGAGAGCTTGTGGCCCATCAGTAAGGCAAAACATGCAAATAAGAATATGTTGTTAAATTAGGATTATAAGTAAGCTCCTCAGCCCCAAAGGTTTTCTCTAGAATTGTCTTGCTCAGACAATTCTGAAAAGCCTTATTAGAATACAGCGTTCTTACTGTAATATATAAAGCAAATATAGTTGGTATGTTTTCATACAACATATGAATAAGCAACCACAACAGAATATTATCCTAAAATGTAGTGGCTGGAACTGTATCCCCCTGAAAGATATACTGAAGTGCTCAAGCCTACCTGACACCTTATTTGGAAAGAGTATCTGCAAATATCATCGTTCAGATGAGATCATACTGGATTAGGGTGGATCCTAAATCCACGGTAAAATACTGTGTATATGGACAAATAAGGCATTCCAGTTTTCATAGTATAACTCACTTCTCTTTGTTAACATTTTACATAATTTAAAAGGATAATGGAACATTGGGTTGACTGTGCAAAAATGCAAACACGATGTAACAAGAAGAAGCTACATATTCTAGAATGAATTTTCTAATATGGACCGATTCTGTAAACTTGCTTACATACATGTGTGTATAACCAATGAATGGTTGATAATCTTTGGAAAGTAAGGTATTTTTTGTTAACTCTATTTTTAATTGGTATTAATATTGTTAACTTTATTTTTAATTGCTGTTAATATATATTAAAATGCACATAAAGGTAGAGCTCAACAAGACTATTTTTAAGACACGACTAACTTCTAAAAATATCCTTGTGCATTAGAAATTGAGTGTTGTTTTCCACATAACGTACTCAGTTCCCACAACAATAAGTAACCAAGAAGATGGAAATAATTATGCTGTGAATTGAGCTGAATTAGGAGTTTTGCATGACATCTATTTCTCGGCATATTTTCCCAAGTCCCAAAGCCTCTTGGATAAAGCTGAAACCTCTCGAGTATCTTTTGCCAAAAGTTGAATGAGAACAGGAGCTTCTATATTTGGAAGCAAGAGCTGGAGTGAACTTCTCACCTCCTCGCAGAGGCACAATTTGTGGAACCAGGGAACATCACCTCCTGTCCCCCGGCTGGTGAGGGAGTTACGGAAAATTAGGAATGCCACTGTCAATCAGAGAAAAAGGAACTTCTTTTGATTTGCTCATCTTCTTCCTCTTGGAGCCAAGTTCACTCTGGGAAGCCTGTACTTCAGACAAAGAATGTGGGTTCTCCTAAATGATATTGACCTTGGAGAGAGGACCTTTGAGGAACCGGAGCCGCTATGGCTGACTTTGACCCTTGGAGAGTGTGGCTGACTCTGGCTGAAATAAGAGACCTCGGCTCCTGACTTCCATTGAACAACCACTCTCCATAAGCCCTTCTTGGGAATCAATGTCCCCTGGAAGCACATGACTTCTGTCATGTCAGGTTTTATTTTTCAGATCTGCAAACCTGTCCCCCACCCCTTTGTGATGTCATTCCCATAAGAACACCAGGAAACAATCACCCAAATTTTAGTAGAGCTGATTTGACCCTATTTTCCAATAATGGCAGAAGAGTTCCCTGGGGTTCATCTGGTTCTTCAGAAAATTAGTCTGTTTCTCTGTTAATTTACTTTTGTGGATGCACCCAGTATTTCCCTTTCTCCTGTAACACCTTAAAGTAGTTGTCCCTGATTTTTACCCTCTATCAGAGCTCTCATTCCCAAATTAAGTAGACCAAAATGAAGGATTTGAGGTCAGCTTCAGCGTGGAGTCTGGAATCTGGTTGTACAATAGATTGAAAGGATCAGGACCTACAGAGAAGAAGTATCAAGCCAAACCAAGCCTTGCCTCCCTGAGGGAGTAGGTTTAGGAGGCCTTGGACTCCTGCTGCCGTCTTAGGGTAGACTGAGTCAGGGATGAGGATTCTCGTATGCAGAGGTGATGGCAACTTGTAACGTCCTAGGATTTCTTCAAGCCTGGAATCCACATTCTCCAGGAGAAAGGAAGCCCAGGTATCTGAGCACATTCTCAGTAGGCTTAGGGCATGGTTCTCTCTTCAAGCACATATACCGCATCTGATAGAGCGCACCCTTCTCTTGAGATGCCCAAAATTCCCTTGTCTGACTTCAGCGCTTTGAAAGAGTCACCCCTACAGGGATGACTGGATAGCCATGATCTGAGCCGTGGATAAGCGGCTCCAGGATAAACCTGACTCCCGTTAGGGATCTCTCTTAAGGTAGCTCTTCCCCTCGGCCCACTTACTTTTGACAGACTTGCTGTCCCCCTGATTCTGCCCCTGCCGGTTGGCCAGGCTGACGTCTCCACCCCCGGGCTATGAGTCGCTCCTGGACGCAATCCCCTCTGTGGACCAGCTCCCCGGCAATGCCCTGGCTGGGCCGATCGGCTCTTTCAGATACTTTCCACCTACCAGCTTCCAAGTAGGCCTGGCAACGTGTGAGTCCCCTTTGACTGGCCACGTGTCGTTGAATCCACCAAAATGAAGAGCTAAACGTTCATCTCCCGCTTTCACGTGAGCATGCTCGAGACTGTGAACATGGGCTTCTCTATCAATGAGCTGTAGAAGTATATGTTTTTCTTATCACAAAGCAATGATTGTTTATTATCCAATAATGGAGAAATTGCAGGTAGTTCCAACGATCATTTCAGATAATTCCTGAAAAGGACTGGGTATAGTAAGGCCTCGCCGTGACTTCTCCGGGCACCCTCCGCTGAAATCCCGAGCGCTCGCTCCCGGGAAAATGCTCGTGCAGGGATGTTAGTGCCTCCTCACGTGAGATTTCCCTTACGGATGTTCTTCCATGTGAGTGCGGTGGTCCGTGCGTACAGAGCTCTCTTCTCAGAAGTTTCCACTCAGTGAGGGAGCGAGGAAGAAGAATCCGGCGTTTGACCATCGCTAGTGTGAGTCTCACGAGGTCTAAACCCATTGACGCAAATGTCTCATCTGACGGTCTCTGACCACGGGACAGAAAGCAATGCTGTCCTGTTTCTAACGGTACGTACGTCAGCCTAACCACGTTAGTAAGTATGTGTTCACAAACGTGTCACCACGGGACAGTTCCGTGGCTAGCAGGACTGCAGAGATGCCCTGGCTGGAGAACCGAGTCCTCCCCGCACCCTGCGAGGAGGTGCTCCTTGCTCTGTTTTGCAGGTAAGAAAACAGCGGGGCCCAGGGCGGATCCCCAAAGCCCCGAGGCCTGGATAGCTGGCAAGTGGCGGCCACTGGGCCGGCTTCCCAGCCGGTGCCAGACCCCACAGCTCGTGTCCTCGCCTTCCCTCCTTCCAGGTGGAGGCCATCGCCCCACGAGGAACCACGCAGCGGCTCCTCCAAGCCTCACCGCCTGCAGCCTTTCGTGCCCCGTGAGCGGGCACTGCCTGGCTGGTCTGGAGTTTGCGGGTCCCAAAGGCACTTCTCCCACAAATGACAACCCCGACCCCCAGCTAAGGAGCAGAAGCGTTAAAGGGACCCCGTCGGCCTAATTGCCAACAGAGTGTCGCTTCCCGGGAAGGCTTTCGTGGTGACTGTGACGGCTCCTGCCGGAAACCCAACACGCCGGGTCCCTGCCGCGCTCCCACGGGGCTGCGGTTCTGACACTGCGGTGACAACGTAGGGGTGTGTCCCGCTGCAAGTGCACGGGACAGTGGACAGCGCGTTGGCCCTCCTGCCCCGGCCCCATCCCCGCCCCGTGTCCCCTGGGGTCCACCGCCCCCCGAGGCCGTCTAGTCTGCGTCCAGCTGCGGGGCGCGGCCAGGGCCGTGTGAGAGCCGGAGGGGGACCCGCGAGATGTCCGGCAGCTCTGGGGCTTTCTCCCTCCTGCTTCGGAGCCCTGCACTCTCCCGGGGGCGTCGCACCAGGGCTGCCGGCCTGCGGAGACCCAAGCGGAGCCCCCGACGCCACCCCGAGGCCAAAGTCTGTTCGCTGATGATGGAGGCAGGGCCGCGCCTGGAGGCCGCAGTGCGGGTGTCCTGGGGGATGTGACCAGCGTTTTCTGTGCGTTAACACTCGTACGTGCTGGACCTTTCGGCGTTGACGTGTGTGGTGACAAAGCCCAGCTCGCCTTTTCGTAAGGCTTCAGATCGCTCCTCCAAGTCCTGATTCCCTCAGTCTCCAGACAGAAGGTTGTCGTGTGCGTGGTGGGTGAGGCACCAGCTTCTTAGAGAATCCGTAAAAGCATAATGAAAGAGAGAAGTACCTGTACGAGGTCGGACAACTAATTCCGCGAACTCGTCCTAGAAAAGTGCTGCACCCCTCACTGCTGAGTGTCGGCACGGCCACCTTCTAAGTCCTCCCCGTGGGAAGCTGTGCCCCGACGCCAGCGCCCAGTCCACCCTCCAGAGCCATTTTGGAACTCTCTTTCTGGAATGGCCGTCAGAGCTGTCCTCGTGCCCAAAACCTGACAAGGAAGTTAGTGAACTTGCCACCGTGCGCTCACAGTGGCAGCCCTGTCACACAACTCGGTACGGTGTCACACGCGTAGCCTTGCCAAGGTTATGACACCTTACCGACCGCGTGCTGTTTCACACCCCGAGAGTGCGGAGCTCTGAACAGGATGGAGACGGCCCGCACAGCCACGAGACCCAGGCGGGTTGTCCGCATGTCCCTCTCCGGCTCGCACACAGTCCTGGCCTCGCCCCTACACAGATCCCAGAACAGGCCCCCCACCAGCAACGGTAGCTGAGAGAGTGGCTCTCGTCGCAGTGCCCTGTGCTTCTTTGGGAACTGGGCGGTCACCAGCCCCACGATGGGGACACTAAGACCCCGATTTACCGGCAGGTCAGAAGGCCTGGGCCCTCGTGTTCTCTGACTCTGCTGTTGTAGAGCCCAGGACCGCAGGGCCTGCGTCTGCAGAGGCGAGAACGTTGGTCTGGGAGAGAACAGAGCTGAGGAAGTTTGCGTTGGAAGCTGGAATTGGGGCACCTGTGTCTTGGCTTAAAACGGAACCCACAGAAGGGTGGGGTACACACCGAACCCCTGCTGGGGCCGCAAAGCTGGAACCTAAGCCCACTGCTTTGAGAATCTCCTCCCACCGAAGCAGGCTTTGCTGCTGTGTGAGCAAACACTTCCCGGGTCCTGGAGTTGGCAGGGAGTTTGTTTATCTGCTCCCATGACAGTCGTCTTCAGGGACCAGTGGCCGGTGAGGACCGCCCTTCTCCCTGGGACCCACAGCAAGTTCCGGGAGAGGCCGGCAGCAGGGGAGGCTTGCAGCCACGTGGCTCCGTTCTTCTCACTCTCAGAGCCCACGGCAGCGCCTGCTGCATAGAACTTCCAGGACACCTTTACCCCTGCAGAGGGCACGGTCCCAGAAATGATAGCCTAGGTCACGGTCATCTGAGAGATGCAATCATTACTGTAACAGTATGTGCTGAAATGCAAAAAGGAAATTTTAAAACACTGCAAATATAATAAGATACACGATTTTAAATTTATTTTTAGTTACAATCTAAAAATAATTAAACTAAGAAATATAAAAATATAAAGAATAAAAAATTGTCCTACCAAATATGAAAACATGGATACTGCAAAAATACAAAACAAAACAAAACAAAACAACCCAAAAAATGTCTTCAACCTTGATTAATCAAAATCTTCAATAACTGACTTTGCAAAAAGTTTATAACCAAAAAAACATGTATTTTATTATATTTGAAGTGTTTTTAAATTTCTTTTTCACATTTCAGCACATACTAGTAATGAGTGTATCTCTCAGATACACACGGCCTATGCTGTAATTTTTTTGACTGCACGGTCCATAGGGTTAATCTTTGTTTACTGCACCGAAAAGGCTTTCCTTTTCCAGTTTGCACTGTGAAATGCTTTACCATTTTTTTAAGGTAGCATCTAGATATGGAGAGTTCAAAATACTCGTGCCCTGTCCCTTTTCTGCCACTCCACACCCCACGCTTGTCCCTCCTGCTGTTCAGGGGGAGCTGTTGTCACGGGAAGGAATGTCCCCAGTGAGGCGGGGAACGAAGAAACACGGTGTGGGGTCGGCGAATGATGACATTGTCCTTTACTTTGGGTTTTTCTCCAGGCAGCTTGGTAGATGTTGGCACAGACGGTTGAACGCCCTCAGTTAAACGTTGGAGGAGCGACATCAGGATGAAGCCGGGCCGTCGATGCGGTCGGAGGCTCTTCCGTCGGATCACCGAGCAGATGCTACCCTCGCGGCCGAGGGCCATTCCCGCTCGGAGCTGGCAGCCCTTTTGGTCCTTGTTGCTATGAAAGCAGTTTCCATAAGATACCACACATTTCCACAAGACACGTAAGCTCTGTGGAGCTTTGGGAGAGAACCAAGAGCTGAAAGGTACTGGGGCCATTAAGATGAGTGCTTCTGCTGTGTGCACTCCAAGGCAGCTGCTAAACACTATGTGTGGTACAGTGCTTCCCTTCACGCACACGGGACGTGTTCCAAGACCCCCAGGGTCCGACGGAAACTGTGGCTAGTCCCAAACCCTATGTGTACTATGTTTTTTCCTATACACACATGTGTATGATAGAGTTTAATTTATTAGGCACAATAAGAGATTAGCAACAATAACTAATAATGAAACAGAACAGTTATTAACAATATACTGTAATAAAAGTTACGTGAACGTGATCTCTCTCTCTGACTCTCAAAGCACCTTATTATACTGCACTCAGCCTTCTTCTGATGATGACAGGAGACGATACCATGTCTTCGTGATGAGATGAAGGGAGGGGAGTGATGTAGCGTTAGGTTACTATTGACTGATGACACATCAGAAGGAGGACCATCAAGCCATGATAATGTCGTGTCTTCCACCCACAAATTTAATGCCTTTTCCGTCTTAACTGTGGTCATAACTTTAGCAGTTTGAGGCATGACCACAAAACTAGCACAACTTTCTTCTTCCTTAACAATTTCATGGATATCATTCTTATCATTGATCTTAGCAACCTCAGCATGCGATATATATATTTTTGGAGGGGGGGATTTCTTATTACATGAAGAACTTTCACCTTTTCACTTAAAGGAAGCACTTTATGGCTTCTCTTTGGCATATCGGAATTGTCAGCATAAATGTTCGGGCCAGAAAATATTAGGGCCTGGAATTTCCTTTGTGAAATAGTTTTAATCTAAAATTTTGATTTATTTAAAAGGCATAGGACTTTTTGGGCTGTCTATTTCTTTTTGAGTGATCTCTGGCAATTTGTGTCTTTCAAGAAATTTGTCCATCTCATCTAAGTTGTCAGATTGGCATAAAAGTTATTCATAATATTCCCTAATAATCCTTTTTGATATAGATTCTATAGTGATATCACTTGTCTAGTTTCTGATGTTAACACTTTGTGACTTTGTGCTCTCTCTCTCTCTCTCTCTCTCTCTCTCACACACACACACACACACACACACACACACACACACCAGGCTGGCTAGAAGTTTATCATTTGGATTGATCTTGTTCATTTCATTGATTTTCCATATGGTTTTTCTGTTTTCTATTTCATCAATTTCTGCCCATATCTTAACTATTCCTGACTTCTGCTTAGAGTTTCATTTGCTCTTCTTTCTCCAGTTTCTCAAGGTAGAAACTGAGATAATAGATTTTAGGCCATTTTTCTTCCTAATTTAGGTGCTTAATGCTATCAATATTCCTCCAAGTACTGCTTTTCCTGCATCCCCCCAATTTTGATATACTACATTATTGTTCTTATTCAGTTAAAAATACATTCTAAGATTCTTTTCTATTTATTCTTTAGCAATTGGTTATTTTGAAGTGGGTTATTTATTTTCCAAATAGTTAATAATTTTCCAGGTGAGTTTCTTTATTGAGTCCTAAATTAATTCTATGAGGTCAGAGAAATGCTTTCTATGAATTCAATCCTTTTTAATTTATTGAGATTTGTTTTATGAATGAGGAAATACTATATTGTGATAAATGCTCTGTGTGCCCTTGAAAAGAATTGGTATTCCGCTGTTTGGGGTGTCACATCCTATAACTAACTAACTACCCAGTAGGTCAATTTGGTTGGTAGTGTTGTTCAAGTCTTCTATAGTGTTCCTGATTTTCTCTACTTGTTCTATATTATTGAGAGGGGCATCAAAATCTCTCTGAGTAGAATCTTTGATTTGTCTATTACTTCTTGTATTTTCATCTGCTTTTACTTCATATGTTTTGAAGCTCTGTTATTAAGAGCAAAAACATTTAGGATTTTACATCATCTTGGTCATTTGGCCCTTTACCTTTATGAAATTACCCTCTTACTTCTGATATTTTTCTAAAATGGACTTTGCTTGATATCAATATAGCCATCCCAATAGTTTTCTGATTGTGCAAACCTGGTATATCTTCTTAGAATTTTCCTTACAATTTATTTGTGTCTTCATTATTCGAAGTGTGCTTCTCATAGGCAGCATATAGTTCAGCCTTGCTATTTTATCAGCTCTGACACCCTTTCTCATGGAGGTGCTACCTCCTGGGCACTCTTCCCAGTGCCCCAGAATGATGAACTTCTCTAGTCCTCCCGTCTCTAGCACTTTGCACTCTGAATTCTCACGACCTTAGTCTCCCCAGACCTGAGCCCCAGCCCCTTCTCTCGGGCTTGTTCCAGGCCCCACCGAGGTGCCCCTCCCCACCCTGCATCCCAAACACTCTCTCAGGCAGCAATAATTATAGCCTTACTTCATTTGTTTCCTGTTCTCATGGACCACCACCTGATGTCCAGTCTTGAAAAAAAATGTTTCACGTATTATTTCTTCTTCTTCTTCTTTTTTTCTTCAGTTGTTTGAGGTGGTCAGGTAAATCTGTCCCTGTTACTCCACTTTGTGCAGAAGCAGAAGTCCCCAAGCCAGTCTGGGCTTGGAGGGTAGACGCTGAGACCGGAAGGAGGTTGATGCATCTCCCACTATTCAGTCTTGAAGAACATTACGCTCTTATTTTTGAAGCAAGTCCAAAGTATTTAGAAACTGATTTAGGCCACTTAGTTATGAGCTATTTCCATTTCTTCTTAGGCTTTGCATACTTTGTGGTTTTTCTTTTTCTGTGGAACTTACAGATCTAAAATCATGGGACAATACATTTTTTAAATACAACCTCCAACAAACAAACTAACTGATAAAGGTCATTTGGCAAGCATTTGGGCCAATTCTGGATGTACGCATCTTTTCACCTTGTAATCGTAAGTCAAAACCACTACACGCAGAACTGCCGTTACACCTCACAGCAGAGCAGATTGCATCATATACTTCTGAAGTCAGGGGACATGACTCTATTGTTCATTTTCTTTATAGGTAAGGATTGTTTCCAAGTAGAAAAAAAGGAAGTTAAATCTTTCTGCAGGAAAAATAAAGACTAGATTTGCCGCAGTGTCTCTCCTATCCTTGTTGAAGAAGCATGAAAATGTTTTATGATTTTGTAAGGACCCCAGAAATCAGCTGCTACTGCAGAAGGTCGCAGGGTTCCTCTCTGACCAGGGAGATGTCAGGTTATAGACACTCGGCATCCTTCTTAGAGAGGCCAGAAGGATAGTCCAGTGCTAGGAAGATCAAGAATAGAGGCGTCCAGGAAATTGGAAGTGAGAGTGTGTTGGGAGAAGTGACAGGAAACACGGAAAAGCAATGACTCTGAACTGTTCGAGAATGCCAGAGCATGTTGCTGACAATGAGGCGAGACCTCCCATCTAACACACTCCCATTTCCTTTGTTGTTAGAAGCTAGGCATGTAAACACAGTGTCTCTAAGGGTGTTTTAACTGCTCAGGACATTTGTTTGATTTAATGAGACAGCAAGACTCAGTCATCTTCCAACTCAGCTTTCCACCAAGCAGGAGTTTTATAACACAGATCTGGATCATTTGTTTCAAATCCAGACAAAAGCAAAGATCAAACAGTGGGTGGGAGCTCCAGGGAAGTCTTCATCTGAGAGGGCAGGAACATTGTTCCAACAGGGAAAGACTTCCTTTTATCCTGTTGTTTGTGAATATCCAAGACAACCTTCCTTCCCTGGCCCACAAATTACATCTAGGACTGGACATTTGTAGAATCCCACTCTGGATAGATATGGAACAGTTTTCAAAGGATGCTTTACCTTTAAATCTTGAAAAAAAAAAAAGCCTAAGTGGTTGGAACATTAAAATAATCACAGGGAATTAAAAACAATCTGTTTGGGGGAGATTGTCAATCGCATTAAACTCTAAGAAAAGTCTCTTTATCTTCCTGTTTCCTGGACAATCTGCTGGCAGCAGCAGTGTGTTGAGCTGCTCAGTGCTGAGAACTTCAGAAAAGATGGCAGATACACCTTGTCATGGCTCAGCTCGACACCTTGGCTCCTCCATCCTTTCTTTGCAGAAGTGGTTTAATCCACAGGCAACTACCATATCAAGACCAGAGTGACAGTACCACCATGGGCTCTCAGCAGAAGCTACTCTCCAGCGACACGCTGAGCTTTGAGCCAGAGTCATGCCCATGAGTGTAAATAACTGAGCTCATTGAACTGAACAAAGCCTAGTGGATAGAATTGGGTGAACTACGCCCTGAGACGCTCACCACTGGTCTTTCTCCCTGAAACCAGTTCCTCCTGGCTACCAATTCAGGACTCATTCATTTGAAGACTCCAGAGATGCCTTGAGTGGCTGGACGGAGAAGACATAAATCGGCATCAAGTGAAATTAGATCTGGTGGATATCTCACCACAAACATCATCTTTGGGGTGATATTGAGATAAATGAAAGTTTTGAGTGTTTTTAAAAATACTCTGACAACAAGTAGTACACAACTGGGGATGTTTTCTTTATAGTGAATAATGCCAAAGGAAAGACCCCAAAAGTTCTAAAATGAGTAATACACACCTAGAAAAATGGGTAACTTGGTTTAAATACCTGAAGTAAAAGCTTTATTTATGTTATTCCCAACTTTGCAACATGAAACACTTTTTAGGCAGTCACGAACACCCCCGCCCCCACCTCAGAGGTATCCACTTAGAATTGGGCCAATGTCAGAAGCAATACTTTTAAACAAATTTATATTTTACTCATTCTAACAGCTTCTGCATACCCTGGGAAAAGATTGGATGCAGGGTTTATCATCCAGATGGCTTTATGAACCTCTGCCCATCAAGGACCCATTGCCCAGAGTTTGGGAACCGCTAGTCTATTGCGTGCAATATCGATAATACTACAAGGTGAATTCTGGGAGGAAGGGAAGCCTCTGACATTCACTTAGCTAGCATTTCTGTAATTGTCGGTCCATGCACTTAGCTTGGGTCACAAGAGAAAAATGATTCTTAGAGACGCACGTTTTTACATTTGATAACCAGATCATCTTGGTTGACTTTGATCTGATACTTCCAAGAAAGTCCTCGTGAATTAAAGATAGTCAAAAAATTATTATATTTTCTTTAGGCTGTTAACAAGTAACAACTTGGTTTCCGGACAAAGCATGAATGGCGATTACATTTCTAGGAGTCCACTTACTCCAAACCTGAGCCCTTCCAAGTCTGTGTTGGTCTAAACCACGTTCGCTCAGCCCTTTTTGCAAGCACCACCATCAATATTTTTGCCTGTGAACTGCTCTGATGAAATAGGCTTTGCCAATGATTTAAATGTTGTTTAAAAGTTAAGATACTTGTTTTACTCTTTAAATTTCAAACTTCGTATTTCAATAAGAAAACATGTTTCCCGGAAAGCACCATTATTCGAAGTCCTGAACATACATATATTGATGAAAAAGTCACAGCACACTTCGGTGCTGGTTTGGTTCACAGGTCTTGGTGAACTGAATATAAACGGCTGGTATTTGCAATAACCAGCCCTGGTCACCATGGACAGATGAGAAACCTTCCCACAGAACCAAGACGGGACCCGGGGCCACTGTCTACAAATGAGAGGACTCGTAAAGCAATGGCCACTGCCAGGCCGCTTGCAGTCACATGTTCTGCGACCAAAGAGGCCGCCCAGATGGTGCTGGAGTTGGACCATCTCACCAGGAACCGCATCCTGACCGGGGTTGGGGTCGAGGGGCGGCGCGGCTGGCATCAGCAGCTATTTTCAAAGGGAGTGGTGACGCGCAGTGCGTGTTAAAGGGCCCCTTGGAGACATGGTCTCTGGAAGCACAATGAAGGAGGCCCATTGGGAGAGAAAAAAATAGACAAATATGTTTTCTCTCTTTTCAGTCATTGTTTGAGGGGCGTGGGGAGGAAGTCGATGATTGCAGAGGAGAAATAGAGTGTGTTTAGGACGGACAGGGCTGCGAGTGGACTTAAACAAAGGGAGGGGGGGACGTGTCGCGATTGCCCAGTGCAGCGCCACCTCCAGTGGGAAGAGAGGAATGTGCCTGAGTCCGCCCGCACTCTGCTGGAGAGACAGGTGATGGACCTGGGCAGGAGATGGACCTGGGCAGGAGATGGACCTGGGCAGGAGATGGACCTGGGCAGGAGATGGACCTGGGCAGTGAGACGGCACTTGGGCCCCGGCCCCCAGGCAGGGCCAGAGCAGACACAATGGGATGCCTGTGGTCACATGCCCCAGGGCAGCCCCCTCGGTCCACACGGGCCTTCACCAGGCTACACACCCCATGGTGGGGTTCCCTGGGCCGCCACCAGAGAGCTGCTGAGCCCGACAGATGTCACATCAGCATGGCAGTGCTGCGTGGTGCCGGGAGCTGAACACGCCTGCATTGTCCCTAAAGAGCAGTCAAGACAATCGAAAATGACTTTCCCACTACTCGCCAGCTCTGAGTTTTCGTATGAGAAGTACAGCACCTACCGCTGAATCCAGTAAGACAAGAGCGACACCGAGGTCGTGATTTTACAGACAACAAAACTCTTTTCCCAAGTCATGGACACACTTTCCAGCTCTCTTAACCTAAGCGTCCCCTAACCTGATGGTTATGACAGAGCAGCACAGCTCAGTCCCTCCCCCTGTGGGGACGAGAAAACCCAGGCCACGCGCGCTCCCGTGCAGAGCGGACCCGAGGAGCGCTGCTTTGCAAATACGTAGAAGGTCCCTGGGTCACAGGGCTGCCACTCACACAGGAGCCCCTGGTACATTTTTCTTCTGTGCTGTCTGACCGGGCGGAAAGTTGCTTTTGCTCACAGAACCGCCTGCAAACTCTGCTGCTGCTGCTGCTGCAAAGTTCATTCAGTGATTTAGAACCTTCTTTCCCTTAGAAGCTGGTCCCCACCCTCCCCGTCTCCGGGACCACACACGTATCTTCACCTCCCCTGGCCCAGGGTCCTCCTCGGCTTCATCTCCCAGCCGTCGCTGAGGGGCAGAACCCAGGCGCTGGCTTTCCCTGCCCCACGTCACCGCCAGCCAGCAGCCAGCGCGGCCGCCCAGCAAACAGGCCAGTGGGCATGCAGCTGGCAGGGGGAGGGCTTCCAATGCACATTTCCCTTCCCTTACCGCGGTTTCCCCGAACTCTGCAAAGACTCTGCACATCAGCACTTTTGCAAGCTGGGCTTTCTCCCGAAAAGACTCACGCCTGTCAGAGCTTAAGCCGCTAGGCTGTTATTTTTAATGGTTTGATCGATTATCCAGCACATAATGTCCCTGTAACCCTACCCGACGCTGTAAGTAGAGGGTCGGGTTCCTACCAGGGTTTCAGAAAAGTCGGTTGGCCACGTCAGCCAGAGTTTTATGTAACCACCCACCTCCTGTTCAGGGCCGCGCTCAGGACGTTCGTTGTCTCCTGTTCTCAGATACCGACTTCCTCCTTTTGGCCTGGCACCTCGTTACTGTTTGTTTGTTTTTAACTGTGTTGGGAGTACGCATCTCATTACTGTTTTGTTTTGTTTTGTTTAACTATGTTGGGAGCACATTTAAGTTCCGACTACCCAACGTCTTCCGAGCCTCTGAATCTGCAGCAGAGAGGCCTGCTCGCTCAGGCTGACGTTAGTCTTACAGGGTGAGATGAAAGTGAGAGACAGTTACTAGCAAAGTGACAGCCCAGGTAAAAGTGCAAGAAGTTCTAGTGAATTCCAAAAATATTTTATAGGCTGTTGATCTCACGATGCCGTCCTTGGCCAAGGAAGCTTACTTGTAATTACTTGACTTTCCTGTATTTCTCAGACAAAAGCGCAGAATGGGAATGTCAGCTTTCTTGCCTGGGCCTTAACTCTTCAAAGAGAATCAAAAGTCGTGACTGGCTACAACACGCTTCACAATCAATACTGAGATTTCCCTCAAATTGTATTTTTTTCCCTCTTATGTGCCCAAACAAAATCCTGGCACGAGGAATTGCTTTGATTGAGAGGTAAGACTGGTCTTACACCACGTGAGCTCTTTGAGTGAAACTGATGAGTAATCATCCTTTTGCTGATGAGTCGTATTGGTTGACTCTGAACTTGGGCTGGCCTCTGAGACGGGCCATGATCACTAAAACTCTAGACCCATGCCCACAGGTTTGACCCAGGCCTCTGGAGTGCTGACTTCTGGACTTTTAGTTATTGACCTTAGTCACTAGAGTTTGCTTCTGACTTCTGACTTCTAGTCCCGCCGGGCCTGGGTCTCCAGCCTCCAGACCTGCCACCTACCCTGACCACTGAAGGGCCAGCTCTTTCCCTGTTGTAAACCTGAGCTACTGCCTGTTCCTTCTTGTCTCAGTTGCAGCTGGTGAGCTGGACTATGCCCCACGGTGACTTGCTCTGCCATTTTTCTGGATCCTCTAATTAGGTTATTTGCAAACCGCGCAAAAACCTCAGGATGACCTACACTCACCCCCCTTAAAAGAACAAGTTTCAAAGCAACCAGTTTGGTTCAACCATTGAGTTTGGGGCTCTCTGCCATGTGAATAAGCAGACTGGCTGGTATTTTTAGTATCTGACCTCTTTGGTGCTGTGTGAACACGGCTCGTGGCAGATTTCAGTACGTAATCCATAATCAAAGCTGTTACTTAAGTGCCTATCGCTGCATTACAACATTACTGCCAAAAAAACTCCTCAGTCACTCTGGCCTCTTCTGAGAGCCACGCTAATGGGAGAGGACATTAAGCCTGGTTCGCAGATTGGGCACTGTCCATCTCCTTGTGACATCTGCTGCCCCCACAGAGCTGGCAAAGGGACAAAGTGATCCCCATACAGAGGACTGAACTTTGACAAAAGTTTGTGTTGTTTGTACCTTTCTCTACCTTGCAAATTCCACTCCTCGTTCTCTTCCCTCCTTCCCCTAATCACCAAATAACATGCATCCCGTAATGAGGAGTCCGCAGTTAGCAGAGATCAGATAAACTAATTTGTAAATGGTGCTTTCACTCCACATGGCATTTCCCAAACTTGGCTGATCATATTATTTATTCATTTCCTTGATCATTTATTCATTCAATCACCTATCACCCCATTCACTTATCTGGTCATTCAGCAGATATATATGTAACAACTGTGATGTGTCAGCTCATGTGCTAAGACCTGGCGTTCAGTGGTGACTGAGAATGACACAATCCTTGCTGTTGTAGAGTCTTGGTCACGTGAGGAAGACAGATAATAACAAATAATCTTGCACATACATTACAACACTACAACTGATTCTACAGCAAAGTCATGGAGGACTTCCCTGAGGAGGCAATGCTTAAGCTACCCTCTGAAGGGCAAGCAGGCGTTCTGCAGGTCAAGTGTCAGAACGACACAGGCGGCTTAACAAACACTTCTTTCTTTCTTTCTTTTTTTTTAATTCATTTTTATTGTTAGACTTATTGGGGTGACATCTGTTAGCAAGGATTACATAGGTTTCAGGCATACAATTCTACAGTGCATTGTCAACTTGATGTATAATCAGTTCACCACCGAATGTGACTTCTCTTTCCATCACCTTATATTTAGCTCACCCCCTCCTCTCCCACCCCCTCCCCTTTCTCCCCTCCCTAACCCACTCATCCCCAAATAGACATTAAACTATTGATTGTGTCCATGGGTTATTTGTTTCTTCATTTCTTTTTTTTTCCTTCAGTTTTATATTCCGCATAAACGCTTCTTTCTAGGAGCTGCCTTCGGAAATACCAATTCAGGAAGTTTGAGTAGACCTGGAAGGTGTGTTTTGTTAAAGCATGCTTGAAAACTGCGTGCAACCCTTCTAGAAGGGAAGGCCAGGGGCCACTGGAGGCTCGGTCCCTTGAGAAGCCAATAGCAGCTCCAGAGAGCTGTAGGTGTATCAGCTTGGAGACCAGACAAAGGAAACGCAGGTTAGAGAGAGTCTGATCCAAACCCCTCTTCCTAAGCTGGGAGCCCAACCCTTCCAACATATTCTGATTCCCATGGACTCTTCTCTTCTGAAAGATAATTCCCATTTTAAAAAATGGAATGCTCAGCACCTCCAGCTCAAGTCTGTGTTACCAACATTGGTTTCTGGTTCTGCTGGATGTTGGCCAAGGTTATTTATCCTTTTTTTTTTTTTCCTACTTACTAGTGTCTGTGTAAGACCCTGGGTCCCCTACGAGAGATCCAGTTCCTTCAGAAACCTAGAGCTTTTGGAAAATTTGTTTTGAAAGTTTATCCCAGAAGGGGTGTTTCAGAACTCTTGTGGCACGTTTGAGCGAGCAGTCAAACAACAGGATTTTGTTAACTGATCTAATTTGCCTTTTTTCCCCTTGTGCGAGTCTAATTTCAAATCCAGCAGGACGGAATTCATAAAAGGTGTGATGTTGAAACCCATACACACTCTCCAGCACTCTCCAGCCAGGTCAAGGTCTAGGGCACTCTAGACCCTAGAAAGCAGGAACCAAATCACCTGATACCTGTTCTGCTACCATTAAAGCATGGCGATTCTCCTTCTCCTTTATAATTTTTTTTAACTCTTAATACCAGATTTAAAGAAGGTAGCCAAACAGTAAAATTTCCAGAGCCCAGCCCTTGACCTTGACGGCTTAGCGAACGCTGGGATCCAGTGACTCTGTCTGTGGCCTTCTGATAAATGCAGCCCTCGGAAAGTCTCTTAATGTGCTATTGAACTGGTGTCAAGAAGAAAATGTCAAAACACTAAAAACAGACTGAAGTTCAAAATCTGGCCTCCAAGTCCATTAGAAGTTTCTTCATTCTTCTGATTTTATGTACACAGAGGTGATCTCACCCTGTCACAACGCATGGTAATGGGAGCAAAGTCATATGAAAACAATCAGATGGGCTGCACAGACGTTCCAGAACCAGGGCCACGTGAGTGCGGAGGGAGCGAAGGACCGACTGTTCCATCTTCTCAAATTCCCCCACAATGCCCCTCGTTTGCGGAGTTCGTGATTTCCATCAATACTCAGCACAAGTGTATCAATTCAGATCTAACTGATTCACATTCATTAACGTGCATACAGCTAGACAAGTGTCTGAAGAATCTCTTGTGTAAGCGTTTCCAAAATTTGTTTCTCAAATTGCTAACATTCCTTGCAGAAATTCCAGAAGATTCCATAAGACTGGGGTGGAGGCTGAGGGGAAGGTAATGGGTCTCAGCTTCAGTCAGAAATGTTGTATTTTTAGCTGTTATTTACATTAGGGTGATGAATTCAGCTCATTAAAAAAAAATGCTTTCAAAACATTGCACTCCCTAACCCCATTGTTAAGCTAAAATATAAAGGAGGGTGGAGACTTGCCCAAGATCACATAATTAATTACTGGAAGAGTACAGTGAAAGCCTTGCTTGTCTGAGGCTCAATACACTTTGCAGATTTTCAAATTTCAACTTCAGTTTCACATTTCAAAACTCTTTGATTAATCTCTCAAATGCTTCTTTGCAGTAGTGTATAAATTCATGCTGTGAGTTGACTGGAAGAAATTCAGTGAAGACTCATGTTGTTTCAATTCATTCTCTACCAACAAATCCTTGTAATTACCAAGCTACTTTCTTTTCTTATAGGCACAGTTCCACATGAAATTCTCCAATTTGGAATCCATCTGAGCATTTATATAATTTGTTCCAGGATGGACAGAAAGTTTAGTTAACATACTCATGCTGATCAATTGGTAGTGTCTGACTGAGAAAAATCCTGGGACACCATTGGGCACAGGAATAATGCAGTACTGATTAGCAATGTCTGCCATGGATGCAGAATGGGAGTGTGGTATGACTGCTTCACCTCTGTCAGCCCTGTCCTCTCCTAAGTACCATGATTTGGCTTACAAATTATCTTAGAATTGTCCTGTCTTCCCAATTAGACTATGAGTTTTTAACTTTCGGGACCATGACTGAAATGCTTAACAAATTGCTATATATTAATGTAGGTGCTAATAAATATTGGTAAGTGTGACAGAATTCAGCTGAGTTGCACTAAATCAAATAAATTGAATCAAATTAAATTAAATAGTTTATCTCCAAAGGAACATCAAAGTAAACACTCAGCACGGAACACACATCCACTCAGAGGCCAAACATTTTTGAGATAATACTTAAAAATAAAAACATTCCTAATATTCTCATATCTCCCAACAAGGTCATTTAAATTGGCACATGATTTTCAAATTTTTTTTTGTCTATAGGGTATCAAAGCCTAAGGTCTTGGAAAAAAATTAAACTAAACAAAACTAAATGTATTTTGTAATGGTGCTGTCCTTGGCTGCTGAGTTATCAGTAGTCATGAAAAACTGGGAATGTAGATAACAGAAGGTTAATCCTCAGACATTTCTAAAAGAATGATTACAAATAGGAATGAATTAGATCACAGGAAGGAGCCAACTCCACAGAGATTAGCCAGCATCACGCGATGTGGATGCCGTCTTCCCAAGATGTTATTTTTGAGTCAACTGTTTCTTCCCAGAGAGCTTTGCTCTCAGCTCTCCTCAATCATTTCCCACTCTCAGCTCAAAGCAGCAAGTAGAAGTGTTTCTGAGTGGTGGACTGGTGGCATAACAAACATGTGATTTCTCACAGTTCTGGAGGTTGGAGGTCTAAGATCAGGTCGCCAGCATGTTCAGGTTCTAGTAGGATCTCCCTTCCTGGCTTGCAGAGGGCCAACATGGGGAGGGAGAGAGCAAGCCTTCTGGTGTCTCTTCTTATAAGGGCTCCACCCTCCTGACCTAATCCCCTTTCAAAGGCCCCATCTCCTGATACCATCACATTGGGATTAGGGTTTCAACATATGAATTCTGGGGGCACACAGTCAGCCCATTGCAAAGTGTGAGAAGAGAGGTGGGTCCAGGGCTGACCTTGAAGACAATCCAGTCATTCCTCAGTCACTGAAGAGAGCACATTAGCAAAGGGGTGGAATAGGTGTGGTCATAGAGGTAGGAGGGACCCTGGAAGGGCATGGTGTCAGAAAGCCAATGGAGAAACACTTGTCCTCCCGTTCTCCTTGTGGTGGAGCTGGCATGCTAAAGCACCTTCCTGGGCTGTCTTTGGGCTGGTGAGTGATGGGCCAAGACTTGCTGGCTTATTTTTGTGTGCAGACACATTAAACTCACACTGGGTGGTGAACATATATTGCAACAAACAGATGATGCACTGTAGAATTGTACACCTGGAACCCATGTAATGTTGCTAACCAATGTCACCCTAATAAGTCTAACAATAAAAAATATTTTTATATTAGAAAAAAAAATTTGCTTTGCTGGTCTTCGGCATGGGTTTCAAGTACAGAATGTCTCTAGGAAGAAATCTTTTGTGTGTCTAATAGATATAAATCTCAGTCCCCTCTGTGACCAAAAATGTAACTTGTATTGTCAGCCTCATTGCCCTGATTCAACTGAGCAACAGCTCATTGGATCCCTGCCCCTTTCTGCAGGGTTGTGGCTAAATTCTACGGGGCATTCACTGAACCGAGCCATTGTGCATATGGGAGGGGGACACGGACACGTTAGCCTCAATGTTGTCTGTCCGAGGCAGGTGTCTGCTGAGATCTCCCTCTTCCCATCTGGTCTGTGGTTGTCAGTCCATGCAGGTCCCGTCAACCTGGACCCTTGCAGAAGTAACAGGTTTAGTTTCTATTTGTCACACTGGGTACAGGGACAACTCTGCTCCTGCGTTGGGAACTTTGATGAGACTTGCCCAATCTGCTTAGATTTGTTGGTTCCTCCCCAAGGTCTAGCCATTGGGGACATTGCATAGACCTTCCCCTCAGATTCTTCTGTTCTATCCCAGGTTTTTCTGCCTTACTAGCAGGCAGGGTACAGGGCCACCCACTGTCCACGGGATGGAGGAGGATGTCCAGCCATACTCCAGTCAAAGTTCATGTTGTCCAACACCTTGTTGATGCTTAAACTCTGTGATTTTCACCAAAGACATTGGAAACACAAAGCCAGAAGGGAGTGTGGACTCCATTATTCACAGCTTGATCTTCAGAACTGAGGTCTGTGTCAGGCACAGAGCTCAATAAGTATTTATGAAATGAATTCATACCTGAATAAACGAATGAATATCGGCATTTCACATCACTGCATCCCCCTCCTGAGACAGCAAACTCAGAAGCACCAACCACAACAGTGGAGGGGACAACGGGAAGAAAGAAATCTTTGGGAAGGCAGTGAAGAACTGAGGTTAGTATTTCCAAAATATTATTCCACCACATGTATTTTTACCTGAATTTGTAAGGAATTCAAAGACAGGTCTCTGCAATGTTTACACTTTTAAAATAAATTAGACCTTCAAAAACCAAAAACCAACCAAACAACCCCCCACCACACACACACACAAACAAAAATAAATAAATAAGTAAATTAGACCTCACCTAGGAAATAGTTCCCTGTTGACTAGGGTGTACAGTTAGTTGAATTGGATGCCAGTTCTCTGTGTGGCAAATGTCTTAAATCTAAGGAACTGGGTGAAAAGACCTTCACTCCTAACTAGCTGTGTGAGTTCATTGGGCTCAGATGCCTCATTTGTAAGTAAGGGTGTTGGACTCTTCATTTGTTTATTCAACAAATGATGGTTGACTACTTAGAGCTCAAGACACTGGGCTGGGTACAGGGACACTGGCTTCCAAACTAGTGAGAATGGCAGATGTTAAACAAACACCCAATTACAAAATACAGTGAGTGTGATGAAGAAATCCAGAGGATGATGAGGAAACCAAGGTTGTTCCTGGCTTCAAAATTCTGTGATTCCATAGTCATTTCCATGGTTTCCCAGCCTGGGGTCTCCACAGTCTCACAGTGGGCACCATTACAGGCATGCAGAGACCCTGGGGCCCAGAGTCCCGCCGGGATTCCACCAAGGGCACACCTCCTGAAGTCCTCTTGTCCAATCTGTTCCTTCAGAGTCTTACAAGGAAGATGAAAGTCAGTTGTATCTAAAATAATTTCTTGGATGAGAATGCAACATTTCTCAGAAGAACTTTTCACCATTAAATTCTTCCTTTGCTCTCATCTAAATCTTTCCAGTTACATCATAAAACCATCCGCTGCCACTGGTCCCTCTCGAGATGGCGAACACCTGGCTTGTAGCCTGTTATCATCGCCTGTAAGATCACTCCTCTGCCTTCTCTTTCACAGAGAGATACTCCCATTTCTGTGAACCTCACATCACGGGTTTTTTTACCTCTTCCTTTAGACACTTTATCCCAAACCCTTAATTCTTTCTAAGTCTCTTCCAAAGTGACAAGATCAAAACTAGACCCAAACCTTTGGAAAGACTTTCACCAAGAAGTGAAAGAGTATTAACTCTTAACTATCTTTTCTGTGCCTTTTCTGTTTCAACTTTGGGCAACAGGCAGCCTTGGCCCCTCCTACATCTCAAATGGCACAGTGTATATCAGTTAGATTATAATTCATTTACTCCATGTAACCTCTTGGACACTAGCGTGCTAAGTTCAGGATGTTAAAATAACATTAGAAAGCAACAAAAACTCTAATATGAGCAACCATAGCAGTATTGCTGAGCAGATGTTGCTCGGGTCGGGTCATGTTAAATTTCTCAAATAATTAGTGCATGAGGAAGTCATCATCTGTCTGTACTGTTAACAAAATCTGGCTTCCAGAAATTTATCCAAATCAAGTAAGACAACAAAAACAAGGGACTTTTGTCCAGCATCAATTACATTTTGAAGTGCAACACTTATTCTAAAAGAAGTTTCTAGATAAAACAGATTCTTTTGCTTAGTCTGCTTTTTAAAATAAAATTATACTAAAAACTCGGACATTTCTATAGTCTCATATTAATCCTTTTCTAATTTTACTTTATCATTTTTTAAAGAATATCAATATTGGGGAAACAAAATTTGTAGAGATTTTTGAAGATTTCTCAAGTCAAAACAAAAGTTATAAACAGAGGAATTGAAATTGAGGAGAAACAAAGTATTTTACTTTATGTGGCCATGAAAACTGTATTACACAAATAGAGGTACAAAATTTATAAACTTACAGTCCTATATGGCCTAGAAACAGAGCAATATCAGATTCAATAAGCTCAGTTTAAACATCACGTGCAATTAAAAAGGACTCCCATCTTTGTCCAACATCTCTTGAAGGTCATTGAAGACCTAAATACATACATGCTCTTAGATTCTAGAGTCCCTCACTAAACTCCGCTGCCCTCTGACACTCCCCTCCTTCACTCACTAGCTCAGCTGGGAAGACTTTTGACCCTTTCCCCCATCACTGAGCACTTGCTGTACAAATCTACCTACTTAAGAATTGTCTTAGAGGGAGCCCAGGGGATGAGGAAGTCTGTGATTTCTCCATCAGTCTTGGTTTCCTGGATTGTTTCAGTTTTAAGCCTCAAAATCCCAACTCAAATTGATGTATGCACAAAGGCTAGGCTGCTGACCTGTTGCAGAGCGTAGCCTTTCAGCCGTAGCTGGACCCAGGTGCTCAAACACGTCCCCAGGAATGCATTTCTCTTCATCTCTTGGCTCTGCTTTCTTTTGTGTTGGCCTTGGTACGTGTCAGACTCTTTGCCCAGTTGCTGGTGAGATGGCCACTAGCATTATTAGACTCATGCCCGAGCAACCCAATGGAGGCATGGCATCTCTTTACAAAATGTTGCAGAATCAGTCCTGGGTGTGATGCTCTTTGGCTGATTTGAATCATGGACATTTCTGAACTTAAAGGAATGATAAGCTCATGAGCCTGGTTCTTCTCACTAATCCATTCCTGGAGCTGGAGGACAGGGCAGCTCCAGCCAGTTCAAATGAGCAGTGGGCGGGGTCCTGTCCATCCCTTTGGGGGAAAAGAGAAGAGCATTTATCTGAATAACAGAGAATGGATACTGGAGAAGCCAAACAGCAGATGGCAGTGCGGATGGGCTAGAATCCAGACATGTAATAAACAACGTCCCAATCATGGAAGAAACACTGCAGAGGTTGACCCTTGCTCTGGCCTCGCACACGGTGTGAGTTGGTGGGAAGTTCTGCTCACTGTGGTCACCCAGAATCAAGATGATCAAGGACCCATGGCATCACTTGCCTTCACAGTCCTCAAAGTAGGGAAAGGTGGTACTGGAGACCTCACACGCCCAATGAAATGATTCTGCCTGGAGGTGATGCGCATCATTTTGCTGGAAGGACAGGGAACCGCCATCCTTCCAAGCACTTGAAGAGAAGAAAACTCAAACATTTGGGAAGAGCCCCAAGGATTACCACAGTCCATTTATTATAAAGACAATGATATCCACAACAGTGAAGAGCCTTGGATGCAGCATGGACACCTTGCTGCAATGGTCACACAAACCTGACATCCTACGGGCCGATTTCTACAGCACAGACCCAACTTGGGGAATGAAAACCACCTCAGCAGCCAGGACCCTCTTACTTTTCCTCTTTCCTCACTGTATTTTTTTTTTCCATTTGCAGCCTCCCATGTCTCTACAAAGGTTCTCAATGCTTTATTATATCTGAATTTTCTCTTCCCTCCAAAATAAATTTTTTTGGAGTTGAGATTTTAGATTTTCCTTATAGGGCTTCCATCCAGAAGGACCCCAGGCCCCACTTAGCTCTGTGGCTGATGGGGCCCTGTCACTCAGGCTGCCCAGAAGCCATGAGCAGTCGGTAGTTCTGGGGCATTTGAGTCACTTGGTGCATTCAATAAGCAATGTGCTTTGTACCTTCTAGTATCAGTGAAAGTTAGCAGTCCCATTTTATTTCAAATTTGGCAACAGGCCTTGATTATATGAAATATGAGGAAACTAACATAGAGCAGAGACTGAGTTCTCAAAAATCCTCTTATTAAATAGGTCTTTCCACATTCTTGGTTTGTGGGCAGCGTATACACTGTTCCATGCACAATTGCAGCAGCTCAGTCCATGTGCCTTGCAGCAGTTTTTACAGGCACCCTTAAACAGGCCTCCGTAAATGTCAGTGCCTAGAAAATTCTCCCAGTGTGCAGGCCTGGTTGCATCCTGGGTTTACAATGTCAAAAAAAGTTACACAAGCAGTACTTACCCAGAGAAGGTTTTCCTCCAAAAGACTCTGTACAATGAACTTGATTTTCCTGTAGAAACAGGCATCTATAATTGTATAATTCCTATCTCATATGTATACACACTTTATTTCCATATTTAAGAAACTGAAGAAATCATTTTATGATGGTGACAAAATCCAGGTGGTTTTCTCTGAGA
Source organism: Lyroderma lyra (assembly GCA_004026885.1). NCBI lineage: Eukaryota > Metazoa > Chordata > Mammalia > Chiroptera > Megadermatidae > Lyroderma > Lyroderma lyra. The sequence continues at coordinate 78,557 of PVJL010003231.1, forward strand.
AAGTTCTCTCGGCAGTATTTGATAAGATGTTTGAAAAAGGCTTAGAGGACCTAATGGTTTTGGGAGTGGGAATGGACATAGAGATGCCTGTTTGGCACTGGTAATCACAGCAGAAACCAAGGAAGATGAGCTCTAAGCTTGCATCTTCTATAAATGGAAGGCTGCCCGTATTGGCTCAGATTAGAAGCTACTGAAAAGTCATGAAGTTAAGGTTTCAGACTGAATTAAGACTCTTGGTATGTCCCAGTTGCAAAAATGTGGCTTTCACTTTTTCCATGTGGAAAAGACAGCCTTCTTGGCTCCAACCAAATGGAATTTTAGTCAATGAACTATAGATGGATCATCAACCTAGAGATCGAGTTTCTGTTAATAGGTGGATGGCATTCCAAATTGCAGGAAGAGGCTGTGCAAATGCATGTGAGTCAAAACCAAAGCACATGAACAATGGTCCTGAGTGATTAATGAGCTCCCAACAATGTCAGGCTTTCACTGACTATTACGTGGCAAGAGACATAGGGAACCACATGCGTTTATGAACATGTGGTTGGCGATTTGAGACCAGAGAACTGAAGGCAGACTATTCATCAGATAAGAATAGCTGCAATTTATTGAATATTGACTTCACGCAAAGCACGGGCTAAGCACTTTAAACAGATGACCTTGGTCAGTCCTCACGATCGTCCAGGTAATTATCCCAATTCCACCTCTTCTTCCTGCATATCTCTAGGAAGTTACTTAACCTCTCCTCCCTTGCTTTACATGCTTGCAATGGCTTGTAGAAGAGTCTGCCATTCATTCATTCACCCAGGTGCACTCTGCATACCTCAGATCTCTGACTTCTCGGATTCCCATTTGTAATGGTTAATTTTATGTGTCAACTTGACTGGACTTTTAGCTTCATGGTGAAAGAGCAGATCTTTTCCCCCTAAAATCAGGAACAAGGCAAAGATGTCTCCTTTTACCATTTCTTTTCAACATTATACCAGAACCCTTAGCCAAAGTGATGAGCAAGAAAAAGAAATAAGATGCATATAGATTGGAAAGGAAGAAAAAGAGAAGAGAAAGAGCTGTCTCTATTCACAGACGATATGCTCGTCTATGTAGAAAGTCCCAAGATATCAAACCAAAAATTCTAAAACTAATAAGTGAGTTTAGCAAGGTTGATGACACAAAGTCAACATACAAAATGAATGGTAATTCTATATACTAGCAATAAGCAATTGGAAATAAGAAAAATTCAATACCATTTATAGTCATGCCAACAGAAACAACACTGCAGTATATCTAGGCATAAGTCCAATAAGATATATGCGGAATTTGTATCTAGAAACTAAAATCACTGATGAAAGAAAGCAAACAAGATCTAAATAAATCAAGACATACCAAATTCGTAGACTGGGAGACAATGTTATTAAGACATGAATTTTTCCCAAACTTATCTAGATTCATTGCAATGCTAATCTAAATCACACAAGAAATTTTTTTTGTAGAAAATGATAAACTTATTCTAAAATGTATATGGAAAGGCGAAGAGACTTGAATAGTCAAAGTAATTTTGAAAAGGGGAACAAAGTTGGACAACCCATATTACCTGATTTTAAGACTTATTATAAAGCTACAAAAATTAAATCCACAGAACATAGAGTACATAAATAGACCCACACATATGTGGTCAATTGATTTTCAACAAAGGCACAAAGGCAAGTGAATGGAGAAAAGCTAGTCCTGTGAACAAATAGTGCTGGGACATCACTGTATATGCAGAACAGGAGAACCTCACATCCTACACAAAAATTAACTCAAACTGGATTATAGACTTAAAAGTAAAAACTAAAACTTGGTTATAAAACTTGTGGAAGAAAACAGGAGAAAAAAATCTGTAATTTCTTCAATATTTCACTAAAATTACAATCCATAAAAGAAAAAACTTAATACCCCAAACTTCAGCCAAATTTAAAACTTCTGCCATACACAAGACACTGTTAAGAGAATTAAAAAGTCAAGCCAAACTGGAAGAAAATATGCTAATCGTACGTCTAACAAGACTTGTTTGTTTATAGACTGCATAAAACACTTTTATAACTCAATAATAGGAAAACAAACAACCCAATTAAAAGAAATAGACAAAATACAATATTTTAAAAGACACTTCAACCAAGAGGCTATCTGGATGTCATACAAGCACATGATGATGGTCAGCATTACTAGACATTAGGGAAATTCAAATTAAAGCCAAGGGATACCACTCCACATCTGTTAGAATGACTAAAATTAAAAAAACAAAAACAAAAATGTGATAGGTCCAGGTGGAGGCAAAGAGGTAGAAAGTGACACTCTCATACAACACTGATAAGAATGCAAAGGGTACCACGACTTTGAAAAAGAGTTGGACAGTTTCCTACAAAGTTAAACACATGTACACTTACTATATGACTAAGGAAGTCTACTTCTAGGGAAATAAGAACTTGTGTTCACACAGAGGCCTGTGCACGCTTGTGCAGGGCAGCTTCATTCATTACACAAGTCTGAAACCACTCAAGTGCCCTTGCCCTGGTGAGAATGTAATCAAACCATGACGTATTCATACAATGGACTAGTACTCAGGAATTAAGAGGAACAAACTTTTGATGTATGTGACAACATGTGTGAACCATACCTCAATAAGATGGTTTTTTTAAAAAATAAAAAAATACAACCAACCAAGAATGAATCTGTACTTGGAAGGGTTCCTGGCACTTGGTAAAGACTTATTAAAATTGGATGTATGTATGTATATATGTATATATATGTATATACACACACACACACACAATAATATTTATCTTGTTTTTGAACTGTGAACAAGAATACAAGCTATTTTCCAGCTCAATAATTACAAATTACTTCAGAAACATTCTGACTACAGACAAAGCCTTGAATTTATCATACATCAAGAAAATTGTCTGACTGGTCAACAAGTTGTGTACCTCTCAGACCACCATTTGTTTCTCATTAGTGAGAGCATTCCCGAAGGACAAACGGCATTTTCCGATTCAGCATCAAAAGCAAAATGAGCTGTAGTCACCAAACAAATATTTCCTATACAAGCAGGCAACCCAGAAATGTTGTAAACGGGATTTAGAGCATCTCAGAGCAGCTGTGCTTCACATGAAACTAGAATAGAGATGACAGCACACAGAGAAACAAATAAACACTAAATACCCACCACGTAGGTATCATTTCCCCAAGTTGTTAAAAAATCCGGCCTTTCAAGTATTGTTTTAGTGTCGACCCTGAACTCTGGGGTGGATGTGGGCTATCCGTTTTTAACATCCACACTCCCTGGCATATGTGGCCACAGAAAGCTTGTTGAATTAAAGAAGAAGGATAAATGCTGAGCTATGAGGAAGGCCTCGCATTGTTTTTAAAGATTATTGGGTGCTGAGGGCAGAAGTTGGGTTGCATCCACTCTGCCAACATCGCCGTAAGTCTGGGGTTGGAGCCCACAGGATGATTCTGGGTGGAAAACCCCGACTGCCCCTTTTCTCTTCCCTGGAGCGTGAAGATGGATGACTACTAGTTGGATGGGTGGACTTGGATTGGGGTCAGCAGTCCCTTGGGTTGGGGGGAAAGAATCAAGACTCCCTGCATTATGGTGTCAAACTTGTCGCAACACGATGGGTCGACTAGGTTAGTCCTACTGAGATCAAAGATCAGGAAATGAGCGCGGCCTCACGGCTGCTTTGAAAACTCGAGTCCGTGATCCCAGATGCCAAGGAAGAAACGCTTCAGTTTCAGACATTACTGATGTTCCCTTCCGTGCCCACCTCCCTCCTCTCCGGCCACATGGTGTCCAAGGCCTTCCCTAGTTCTGAGCATCTGAGGGGCCACTTCGCTGTCTTCAGACCCCACCTGCCCACGACACAATCACCTGCCCTATTCGTGTCCCTTCACTTTCACCAGCGGCCATCTGGTGTCCTCGTTGGCGTGTTTTCTGTCTCCTCCAGTGGACACAGTCTCCAGGAGGGCGGGGATTAGGTATATTTTGGTCGTCCTGCAGCCCTGGTACCTAGAGGAACGTCTGGAACTGTTTTGGATTCAACTGACATTTGCTGGGAGAATGAGAGGAGTGGCTTGTCACTAACACTATGTCCACTGTCCGGGCCTCCGTGGCCCTTGGACACTCACGCTCCATGCCCGATGGAGCCTGGCACTGGTCATCCCCACGACCCAACAGCACCTCCCGCAGCTATTTCCTGTCCTGGGCCTGGTGGCCCCAGCTTGGGAAACCCCTTACCTAACACGCTACGGCCGGTTTATTCTTGGCCGACAAACCATTTCTGCCTGAGAGAGGACTGCTTTCCTGTTTTGGACCAAAATTTTCTCTCTGTGTTAACTTTATCAGCTTCTATTTCTATATTAATTTTATTTCCCTTTTACCATAAATCCTTACGTGCTTAGCTTTCATTATGATTTTAAAATGTCATACATTAATCATCGTACAGCTCAGAGTTAAAAACCACACCTCCATTCGTAGCAGGTATGATCTGCTTTCTCATGCAATTGTCCTGAGCTCAGCCTAATCTGAGAATTGGGACGGGGTGGTTGGGAGGATATTTTACTTTTTGAACTTACTTATCTCCAACTGCAAAGCAGTTACGCCTCAGGGAGATGATTTTAAGGCTCGACATCCCGTACGATGTCACGGAAACCTGGGCTGCTGGTGCCAGCGGAATCGTTTCATAACCACGTGTCCTAGGACCCATGTCCCGTGTGGAGAGAAGCAAACCCGTTCTCAAATATCCCAACCTCCGGAACGGGCCGAGATATGCGGCTTGAATAGGTCAACAGGGGAAAAGCCGATGCAAACTCATCTGAGAAACCCTGCAGATGATGTTTTCACCCAACGGTGAGATTAAATATGCAAGAAGCCTCGTCAGGAACGTACTACCTCCTGAGTCGCCGCCGAAGGGCTTGCCGGGCGGGAGACGTGGGACTCCAGCACCTGCCCACCCCACAGACGGCTCAGGTTCGCGCGTCGGAAAAGAAATGGAACGCAAGTAAGACAGAAGCACACAAGCAGCTCCTAGGGGGCACGTGCTAGGCTTTAAGTCAGGGACTCACTCCAACCTTCCTTAAACCTCAAGGAAGCTCTAATTCACGGCCAGGCAAACTTTTTCTTATAGTGCGAGACGGTAAGTATTTTAGGCCTTGTGAACCACGTATGGTCTCTGTCATATTGTTTTTGTTTTGTTTTGTTTTGTTGCTTGTCTGTTGATTTTGTTTACAGTCCTTGAAATTCGTAGAAATCATTCTGAGCTTACAGACCATGTGAAAACGAGCTGGGAACCTCCAATCTCAAGTTGAGACATTTCCGGTTGTGTTTCAGGTTTTTCAGTGATGGACACCTCACTCTTTTCCAAGGAGACTCATTTGATAGTTGGCCTCTTCTAAAACTCTTCATCATATTCGGTCAGATTTTCCTTTGTTTTAATCCTCACTTGGGTCTCTTTCTGACCTCTGGAGCTGGCAAGCTCCCTTCTTCCTCAGAGCCTTTGAAATAGATGAAATCTTCTTTAGGAACAGTCCCATGAGTGTCCCCCTAACATGATGAGATATTCAGACCCATGGCGCTCCTAAAACAGGGCCTCCAGAATTTCCACAGCACTGGACACTTGCTGGGACTGCCGTGGACTCACTTGAACCATGACGTAACCTAATTTGGATGGGACTTGGGTAACAATACCACCTATGCTCAGATCCAGTGTTTTTGTTTCTGTTTTGGCTGCTCTATCATCTGGGGTTGGTAGTAATTTCCATAAAAAATTGCGAACATGTATTTTTAATGCACAATCAGATTTCTATAATCAAATACAGTTTACGAGGTAGCAGGCAGGGCTTGGAAATCATTGCATGAGTGAACGCCAGTGAATTCTTTGTATTTCTGTGAAGTGAGCCTAAAACCATTCTGAGGGAATGTATTCTCTCGGGTAGGAAATGAGCACGGAACACACCATTTAGTTACGACAACTGCAGATCGCAGAGGAGAGGTGGCCGGGCACCTCTCTGTTGAGCAGATCGCCATCTCTTCTTCCAAAGCAGGCCCGGGACCAAGACTGGCTCGTCGAACAGACCTGAGGGCTCCTCTCTTGCACACGCTCATGAATTATTTATACCCGAAAAACTCTTTCAGGAAATGTGCAATCTGCCAGTGCTCTCCCGCACGGGGCCTCGTTTATTTTGGCCTCTTTGTCCGTTCTCCAACCACAGGCCAGTGGAGGGTAAAACCACACAGAATTTTGGAGGGGCGGGTGGGAGAAATAAAGGGAGCAAGTTATGTGCTTACTAGGAAAATTCACTTATATTTAAAGATCTTGCCTTTGGCTTGGCATTGTGAAGTACGTTTGAGTGTTCATCAGTATGAAATCAAGGCGTTTTGGGGACATCCTTTTTCTAAAGAATCCTCCTTTCATGCATAAGAGCACCAAAAGCTGCCTGAAGATTCCTACCCTATTTTGCAAATGAAAATGTAACAGATGACCTGGGCATCTCATCTGTTCCTCTAAGGAAGTCCGGCATTCTCCCAGGCTGTCAGGATGCTTGCCTTTGCTTTACTGTTGTCGCCTATAGAAGGGGATGGTGGGAAATGAAGGAAATGTCAGCTATTACAGCCCCATCACAAAGACCCTGCAAAGCGACTTGTTTGCTTGTAAGTTGTACCTTCAAGCGTGCCAGGTCCGTCAGGTCTCACCTCGACACAGCCCTGGCACTGAAAGTAACGACTCCAGGAGCCTGGGCCACATCCCGCCGTGCAATGGTCTACATCCACGGCAGGGCCAGGCGGCCCCAGGACGGCGAGGCTCCCCGCTTCCCCCACCCCTGCTAATCTTCCATGGAAACCTTTATGTGAGAAGACAAACCCTTCACCCCACAGAGCCTGAGGACACAGAGGAGCCAGGTACGTGGGAAGGACACCGTGTTTTAACAAGAACTAGAATAGTGTGTCTTTGAATAAATAAAGCCTCTCGTGCTGCGGTCAAGGAGGGCAAGATGCTTCTATTTTGAGGAGTCGATACTGAGATAGCAGGAAAGGTGAAAGGAGTCTTTTAAGACTGGATTTTCAAATCACTTGGGACCTAACATCTGAATGAATCTGGAACCATAGGGATGTGTCCCCACAGAGGCGGCTGGGACGCTTTCTGCACAGTGGACAGGCGGCCTCAGGTAGACGACACTCGGCCCGTGGCTAGTGCACGGCCCGCATCTCAGCGCTGTTCTCGGAGGGGGACATGTGCCCTCCCAGTCATATTCCACAGGGGACACAAGCTTTGAACACTTCTAAAAGACGTTAATAAACAGCATGTTTGGTCCAAAAAGTCCCACACACATTTATCTAGTGAATAGGTACAAATTTAACCATTTTAATCAATGTTCTTGCAGGCAAGTGTGGATATGTATATGCATATATACATATATATACACACATATATATCGAAATGGGAATTTACAAAGAAGATTTGATACATTTGGTGTAGCAGTGGGTAAGTCCATGGGATAAATCCTAAGTGGGTTATATTCCTTTTGGTGGTGAGTTTAGTAATTCAGTTCTACTGCATAGAAAGAGTTCTGAAGCTTAAATTCCGCAAGTTGTGGGTGAGGTCAAGGAGAGAAAAGAAAGCATGCACATTCCACGAAGCCAGCACCACAGGCTTCTGCTGTCCCTGGACATACCGAGGGGTCTAGCGTCGTGCCTGAAAAGTGTGCGAACCCCTGAACCCGCGGGCACCTCCGCGGCAGTGCCTTCCGGTGGCTCTGGGCTGTGCTAGTACAAGGTAACGTGTGGAGAAGCGAAGTGAACAGCAACAGTGGATCCCGTGTGTGGTCCAGGCCGCGTAGTGGGCCCGCGTTCCAGACCGAAGATGCCCAAAATATCCAGCGTCCATCTCATGGACTTGGGGACCCCCGGGGCAGTGTGGCTTGGGACACCGTCTTCTTTTCCTGCTCACGGCCCCTAGTGCGAGTTAGTCCGGGGGGCGGGCAGGGCGTGCTTTCGGTGTGATGGTCCTGGGTTACCACTTCCCTGGGATGGAGACCCCACACTCGTACCAGCCCACGTAGTAGTAGGGGGTCCCAAAGCCGATGTTACCGAAGCTGACAGGCTCCTGGCGGTACTGGCGATAGTAGCCTGGAAGGTAGAAGGGAAGAGAGGGAGCGGAAGCCCATCTGTCAGGTTGCGATTTATTATAAGAAATATGTACTTGGTCCTCTCCTTTTCTGACACAGAGCTCCCCAAACCCTGGGATTTCCTAAGTGATAAGAGCAATAAAAGTGTCTTGATATTCGGAACAAAACCCTTGCAACCACACTTGAGTTTATGTTAATGAGGTGACTTTGGGAAGCACCCAAGGATGAGGGCTAAACGTGGGATGAGAAGGTTAGAATTTTCAGTCCCCCCACCCCCCAACCTCTGGGGAGGAGAAAAGAAGGGCTGGGGATGACTTCTGTCACCAACGGTCAGTGATTTCATGGAGCGGACCTAGGTCATGAGGCCTCCAGAACAGCCCCAGAGCACGGGCCGGGGAGAACTCCCAGGCTGGCGAACACATGGACACGTGAGCGGAGTTGTGAGCCTGGACGGGTGTGGACACCGTGCCTTTCCCCCGCACCGTGCCCTGCTTGTCTCTCCCATCTGGATGTTCCCGAGTTACATCCTTTTGTGATTAACCAGTTTTCTAGGAAGTCCTACGTTTCTCTGAGTTCAATGGGCTGCTGTGGCAAGTTAAGCAAACCCAAAGCCCTTAACCTGTGGGATCTGATGCTACTCCAGGTAGACAGGGTCAGAACTGAGTTGAATTTCAGGACACCCAGCTGGTGTTGGAGAATGACTGGGTGTGGGGAACACCCACACTTGGAATTGCGGGGTATTCTGCCAGCAGACTGAAATGGCAACATCAGCTCCTCCCTGGGCCTCCAGCCTTCTGCTCTACCCAGCAGATTCCCGAGTTGCAACTCTACAGTCATCAGCCCGTTCCTCAAAATCGATCAGTCTCTCTTTCTCTCTCCCTCTGCCTTTCCCTCCTCCACCCCTCACCGGTCACTTTCTCTGGAGCACCCTGTCTAATATACTTAATTTATTGTTTTGTGCATCAGAATGTCTCATGTCTTGAAAATGCCAGATCACTGAGAGTTGAGTGCCTAATGGAAACGTGCTAGACTTCATTCGGTGGCTCTGTTTACTTGCTTGTTTGTGGTTTGGGGGAGTTAGTAACATATTGCAAGTTGTTAACTTTTCAGATGAATATACTTGTTCTCACCTTATAATGTCATAATCAAATAGTTGATACACTGTCCCTGATGCCTATCATGGTTGGTTTGCATTTGTTTCATTTTGCCTTCCTTTATACTTCTGTTCTTGTCATTCTCCACCTGGAAGGCCCTCCATCTGTGCATGTCTAGGTATCTTCATGACTTAGCCTAGACTGCCTCTTCTAAAGACTTTCCCTGTCAGCCTCAGGTGGCCTGCCTCCCTTGAACTCAGATAGTGACTATAATCTGCACAATAACCTGACAATAGGCAATTATGTGACATATCTCTTGTCATTATATATACGAGATCTGACAATGAGTTTGCAAACTCATCCTAGATAAAGTGCAACATATCTCATTGCTGAATATCACTACAGTCACCTTCGAAGTGCTCCCCTTGGGAAGCTGTGCACTGATACCAGTGCCTAGTCCACCCTTCAAAGCAATTTTGGAACTCTTTCTCTAGAATGGCCATCAGAACTGTGTCATACTACCCCTCATGTCCTGAATGTCAAAATGTCTTCCTTTCAATATTTCATTTATCTTTGGGTAAATAAAAAAGTCAGTGGGGGCCAGATCAGGTGAGTAGGAAGGGTGTTCCAATCCAGCTATTTGTTTAGTGGCTACAAACCCCCTCACAGACAGTGCTGGGTAAGCTGGTGCACTGTTGTGATGCAAGCGTCATGAGGTGTTGGCATAAAGTTCAGGTTGTTTGCATCTTAACTTTTTCACTCAGCCTTTTCAGCACTTCTAAATAGTCAACTCAGTTGACTGTTTGTCTAGTTGGTACAAACTTATAATAAATAATCCCTCTGATATCAAAAAAGGTTAGCAACATCATTATGACTCTTGATTTGGACTGACGGAACATTTTTGGTCATGAAGAATTGGCTGACTTCCATTGTGCACTTTGATGTTTTGTTTCAGGGTCATATTGGCACACCCATGTTTCGTCACCAGTGGTAACATGGCCCAAACGTCATCTTGCCTCTCCAAAAGGTCTTGGCAAACTTCGACTCTCCTTTGCTTTTGTTCATTGGTGAGCTCCTTCAGGGCCATTTTTCATGTCATCCTTGTGCAGGGGCCACGATAATCTTCTCTGTATCATTCCAATTTTAGTATATGTGCTGCCCAAGTAAGCTCCTTCAGGACCATTTTTGAACACACCTTTCTCATGCCAAGATTTTCAGTTAAGATTTTCCTTTTTCTCTATCAATGTTTACTTGGTTTGCTATGCTCCTCACAGTTAACTGATAATTTTGACATGCAATTTGACAAATTTTTGCCATCTTTTCATCAGTTCTGTTCATTACTGGCCACCCTGACCTCTCATCAGTGATGCGTTTTCACCCCTCGGAAAACAATTTAATCTATTTGCACACTGCTATTTTCTTCATGGCATTATCCCCATAAACTTAGACTAACATGTCCCTGATTTTACCTCCTCTCTTGCCAAGTTTAAGGAACTGAATGCTTAATTCAAGCTCAGACATTCTCGAAACTGCACACAAAAAAACATGGAACAACAATAATGAATACCATTCGGCAAGAGACTGCCACATGTTGACACGAACACAGCTGTGAGATACAGATATACCAAGGTTATGACACCTTACCGAGCTGTTTGTGCCATGCTGTGAATGCAAGCACATGGTGGCAAGCTCGCAAACTTAATTGTCAGACCTTGTACTTTAGGTTGTACAGTCTTAGTTACCTTTCATGTATTTATCTTCTCTTTCTGGTTACAGACTATGCCCCCGAGAGTAGGGATAAGGTCTGATGTTCCTTTGTATCCCTACTCCCTTAGGCTCAATTTCGGCCCATGGCAGGAGTATTTTGTTGATCCCTTATCTTTATGATCCAAAATGCTGCCAACATCAGTCTTCAAATGGTGAGCCCAAAGCTGGGCCTCAGTGAATTTTCTCCTCATCTTAGCCCTTCCCTCCCCCTGCAGTGTAATATACCAGACCTTTGTTCTCATTACCTTGAATGCTGGGGAGGGCTTCTATGTAGGACTGAGGCCCTGTTCTTCCATCAAGGTGTGAATCCACAAACTGGCAATGGTCTTCACCTCTTCCCCAGCTGTCCCCAATGCTGTAGAATGTATCTGCATGAAGGAATAAAACAGGGCGGTGACTGATCAAAAAAAAATGCTGCAGCTGGTTTAGGAGTTTGTGCAAACTTTGGGGACCATTCGAATTGGGTACATTACTTAAACTTGTGTGTCACACCTTCCATGTTTAAAAAATGGTGATAATGGCACCAACTTCCTAAGTGCTGTTAAGCATTCAGACAGATCATGTGTGCCAAATATTTAAGAAGTGTTCATTAAGTGGAAACTATTCATATTACAGGCAGTTTCAGCCTGTCCACAGTAGACCTTTGTATATCTTGGTTTGAAAAAAGAAATAGAGGAAACTAGTAGAGTCAGCAAATGGATTGTGAAATAATTATAAAGACGTGAAGGTCTACAAAAATAGCAGGTTTTGTACGTAACTAGTAGAGTGTGTGTCTGCCGGGCACGAGGTGCTGTCCGTGGTGCTGAATCACTGCTGCACAGTAGGGCAAGGTTGTTTTTCTCAACCCTGGGATCCTGGAGATGGCTGTGCAACTTTTCCCAGGAATTCTGAGCCAGGGGTGGAAAATGGCAGTTGTGGAAGAGAAAATAAAGAGCAGAGAGACACAGACAGTGGGTGTTGGGAGAGGCATATACACTGAGAAGTTGTCAGACTGGGGGATGGTAAGGGAGACTTTGTTTTGACATTGTCTTGAAAGGCTCACCAATAGCAAGAAACAACAGCAACAGCAACAGCAGCAGCAACAACAACAAAAACCTTGATTCACAATGAAATATAGACCAGCTGAGGGAAAGTTGAAAAATGTATGTACTAAAAAATTAGAAGTTGTGCAAATTTTGAAATAAAAATAAATTTGTCTAAGTGGGTAAGTCAAAGCCAGATGGGTTGAAATGGCATTTTGAAATGTTAGTAGTTCAACGTACATATGTTATTCTTTGTTTTAACCTCCATCCATATTAAAAACGATGTAATTTTTATTTGGACACAGAACAAATAGTACTGCTGATGTATGTTTCAGCATCTACATTTTTTTTCTCTGTAAAGTTGTGTCAATGGCAGGGAATTAAAGGGGGCATTTTTCTCAATACTTCCAGCTTATACTCATATTTATTACTATTGAACTAATGGTAAAAAAAAAATGGTCTTTAAGTTTATAACAGAATTTTGGACTTCATTCCTAAAATGTAGGTTTAAATAAACACACACACACACACACACACACACACACACACACACACACACAAGGGTTGTCCTGAAAATATCCAGCCATATAATCATTCTCATTATATTGAGAATGGTTGATTTTTTACTGGACAGCCCTTGTATTTCTTGGTGCCAATATAAAAACTAGTCACCCTAAAATAGAGACTGCAAAACTGGTTCGTGTCTGAGCCAGAATGAGACATAATGGGTCCGCATCTAAATATATTCTGACACATGTGCTATGTCAAGTTGGTATCTAATAAAATAAAAAATGTCCATACTCTCGCATAGCCAAGCATCCTCAAAGACCTACCTTTCAGGTTGTCACTGAGGTAGATCTTGTACCGCAGTGAATTACACAGAACGACCCCCACAAACTTTCTATACCACGTCCGCTTCACATACTGCCGGCCATGGCAGTCAGTGTAGCTTGGGTCGTGTTTGAAAGTAAATGGGATCCAGATGGGCTCCCCACCTGGACAACAAAAACACATCCTGTGAGCCATAGCATTCCACAGTCTTTGTTACTGCACAAGGTACCAGGCAATGGGACTTATCACTGCGCCTTCCTCTTCTCTCAGGGCTTTACTGAACAGTTTGCCCACCTCCCAGTGGGCACCCTCTTGCTCTTTCCCCTTCCTTCTTAGCACTGAAATACAACTGGGGAGTTCCTTTTATCTGAATCTAGGTAAGGGATTCTCAGAGTAAGAGAAAGCCTTTATGCTTGAGGAAAATAGCTATATTTTCATTCTGCTAATCAAGTTGAATATTGAATATGAAATTGTTATGATGACTCACAAGTACAAATGCTGGATCGCTTTTGCATTTTTATAATTTTATGATGACTTCTATGGTTTTTATAGGGCATGCCATCCTACCTCTCCACCTCCTGAAATCCCTCAGCATAGACACCTACTGTTCTCATCACTCATAGGACTGGTCCTGAACTTAAAGAATAGGGCTTTCTCAGCTTATTTGAAAAACAAAGTAAAATTTTGTACATTTAATGCATTTTATTATCTTTTCGGCAATTTAAAATATTCAAAGGAGCTTGAGAGAAAATAAACTTATCTATTTTCATGAATATTGGCCACCCATAACGTTTTGTGTTTTGTTTTGTTTTTTATAGATACTGGCAGCTATGCCCCTATTTAAAAAATTCTCAGGCCACTGTTTTCCCTGGATTGGGATGAAGTGCACAAAGAAACCACAGAAGTTTTCATAAAATTATAAACATGCAAAAACAGTCCAGCATTTCTGCTTGTGAGTCATCATAACAATTTCATATTCAATATTCAACTCAATTACTGGAATGCCAAGTTTATTAAGAAGAGAAACTTACCTGGTGGCCTCACCACAAGCAGAGGATTGTCTGTAGAATGAAAAAGAAATAATTGAATTCATTATTATATTTCACAACCATGCAATTGTTGAAATGTTTATTGTAATTGAAAGAGCTAATCAAACTGAAATAGGTAAAGAAAAATGTAAGATTTATTTGACAGATGCCAATGTTTATCCTTAGTTTTTCTTTTCCAAGCACTTCCTTTTGAGAAATACTTTGTTATTTATATAGATGCTGTGGGTCCCTGAAGATAATATTTTGACACTGGGTATTACAAAATAATTAAATACTCATTATGTTTTAAAATGTGTCTATCTTGGGAAAATAGTTTGGTGGTTTCTTAAAAAGGTAAACATACACCTACTATACAATCCATCCCTTCTACTCTCGAGTGTTTATCCATGGATGCACATAGCAGTTTTATTTTTAATAAACAAAGAGCAGAAACAACTCAATGTCTGTTGACAGCTGAATGGATAAACAAGTTGTGGCACAGCCTTACAATGGAATACTGTTAAGAAATAAGGATGAAATACTGTTATGTACAAAAATATGGAAGGATCTCAAAATAATTATAAGGTTGGACAATTAATTTTGAAAACTTATCTTAGAAAAACTGCTACATCTCTCATTGCTGAGTATCACTATGGTCACCTTCGAAGTGCTCCCCTTGGGAAGCTGTGCACTGACACCAGAGCCTGGTCCACCCTTCAAAGCAATTTTGGAACTCTTTTTCTGGAATGGCCATCAGAGGTGTTGTACCCAAAATCTGACAGTTCAGTCTGTGCACTTATGCACTTACGTTGGCAGCACTCAGTAAGGTGTACAAACAAGTTGTACAGGGCTGCCAACGTAGGTGCGTGACAGCAAGCTCATGAACTGAATTGTCAGATTTGGGGTACGACAACAGCTCTGATGGTCGTTCCAAAATTGCTTTGAAGGGTGGACTAGGCACTGGAATTGGTGCTACCCAAGGGGAATACTTCAAAGGTGACCACAGTGATATTCAGTAATGAGGTATACAGCACTTTTCCTAGGATGAGTTTGCATAATTAATTGTCCAACCTCATATGCCATGTAAAAGAAGTCATAAAAAAGGAAGTCAGACTGTATGATTCATTTATATAAAATTGTAGAAAGTGCAAATGAATCTATAGTGTCGGAAAGCAGATGAGTGGTGTCCTAGAAACAAGAAAAGACGGGCACATGGGGAGGGGTGGGAGGGGTGAACTTCACAGCAGCAGGAGGAAACTGTTGGGGTGATGGGGGTGTGCACAATCATGATTGTGGGGATGGCTCCAAGTGGGTAAACATACCTCAAAACTTTCTCAGTTGCACACTATAAGTGTGTGCAGCTTACAGCATGCCATTTATACCTCAACAAAGCTGCTTTTTAAAATGTCTATATGCTTTAGAAAAAGTTTATTTTTACAAAATGCCATGGCCTAGGTAAACATGAGCCATCATTTTTGTGAAAAATTATCATAGAGTAAAATTGCTCTTTTAGGATAAGTATTCTGTGAATTTTCTTGCCTGCTCTTAAGTTTCGGTAGTCTGCTGAAAAGGTCTCAAATACTCCAGGGTGTGTGGAGGGGAGCGATACAAAACAACAACACAAACAACAAAACCGCACCCGCGGTGCAACCTATGTTACACACATATGTTTACTTCATATATTTATTTTTTGATTCTCATGTTTGTCAAATGTCATAATTCAGTTGCTTGATGATTTTCCTATTGTTAACTCATCTGCTTTCAGTAGAGAGAACAAATTAAAGGAGGGACTTTTCTGAAGAACCGCCATACTGACTTCCACCGTGCCTGCACCAATCTCTGCTGTGATGTGATTCCCATCATTCCATTACAGCAGTATACGACCTATGAAGTTTCCCTAAACCATTAAAAATAGAGCTACCATACGTCCCAGCAACTCCACTTCTGGGTATTTATCCAAAAATACCCAAAACACCAATCTGACAAGATAAATACACTTTTATGTTCATTAAAGCATTATTCATAATAACCAAGATATGGAAGCAACCAAAGTGTCATCAAAAGATGAATGGATAAAGAAGGTGTGGTATATATAAAAAATGGAATATTACTCAGCCACAAAAAGCAATGAAATCTTGCCATTTATGACGACATGGATGGACCCAGAGGTGCTAAGTGAAATAAGTCAAACAGAAAATGAAAAATATCATATGATTTCACTTACATGTGGAAACTAAAAACAAAACAGAAACAGACTCATAGACACAGAGAACAAACTGATGGTTGTCAGAGGGGAGGGTAGTAGAGAGATGGGTAAAAAAAGTGAAGTGAAACAAGAGACACAAACTTGCAGTTATAAAGGAAGTAAGTCACAGGGCCGGAATGCACAGTACAGGGGACATAATCATTAATATCATAAGAACCTTGCACAGTGACAGATATTCACTAGACTCATTGTGGTGATCACATCGTAAGGTATATAAACGTTGGATCGCTATTTTATACACCTGAAAGTAATGTAATATGTCAACTATACTTTAATAAAAAATTAAAAAATGAAGGACAGACCTGAATAACCCTGATGGGATAAAGTGATCATGACCAGAGCAGATGACTGTCAAATTTCTCTGTGTGTGAGAATTTTCAGGTGCCTGACAAAAAGCAAGTACCCACAGCCTCACCCAAGACAGTCTTATTCAGAAGTCTGGGTGCCCTGGATTTTCATCGCCCACCGTTGGAGGCCCCAGCGAATGGGGTGGGAGTATGGTGGGACTTCTCTAGTGAAGAGGGTAGCAGAGAGCTGTCTTCAAAATTTTACACTGCTGTCTCAGAAATTACATTTATATTGTTCTACGCTCTGATTTTGGACCTCGGTTTCTTGATAGGTTTTATATTTGAATTACTTACTTTTTTTTTCTATCGACCTTTATCACATGAATTCTGACAGTTGTCAAAGTTCCATTTTATTTTTAGGAAATGCAGCCATAAACATAGACACATTCCTTTCATTAGCAAATTAACCACTAATAATGTTTTTCTCTTATTCTTTCTTAATTACTAATGAGAAACACACTTCTTAGATGAAATAGGTGGAAACACTTTGGAGGTTTTTGCCTCCATTTCCAGTATAGAGCATATTCTCACAAAAGACTTTTCGTTCCACATACTTTGATTCAGTAGATTTTAAATCATCGCATTTAAAAATATTTTCCCATGATAAATGCTCTGGAACAGGCTACCTGTAGGAAATGATCTAACCAAATAGAAGCTTGAGCTAGGTTAAACCTTGGATAATAGAATTAAAAGTAGTCTTTCTGGGAACTGCCTGTTAAGAGGAAAGATCAAATTCCAGCAGAAGGAAAGAAACCCAGTGTTTTTTGTTTTGTTTGTGCTTGTGTTTTAGAGCTACTATTTCAGTGTGGAGCTGGCTCCGCTAGGCTTCTGGCTTAGAGCCACAGGGACCAACTCTCCGCTTGGATCTCCTATGGAAAGGCCACTAACCCAGAAGCTTGTCACCGAGGCCAGCTTGGTGTGCTGCTCTAGACCGTGACCACAGGAGCATACGAGCATCCCAAATACAGGGACATGCTCTGAGCATATTGCTTGCAAGTAGGCTGCCCATATGTACCATTTAAAATGGGACAGAAAACAGTGCTGCCCCGTGTCAAACGGTACGTCTGGTCAGCCTACCATACCTTGACTTTATCCCAGTGAGACCAGGCTGACCACATGCACCATTTGAAGTGGGACAGGACTGTTGTTTTCTGTCGCATTTAAAATGGGACATCTGGTCAGCCTACTTGTAAGATTAAATAGCAGTTTAATGAAACTCTCCATAATAAGTAAAGGCATCTTCATCTCCTAGGAGAGGAAGCAGCTTAGAGACTTGACTAATTGTTAGAAGCAACTGCTTCTCAGGCCTTTTTGTTCTCAGGCATTCATGTTCTTCAGCTGTTTGCAATTTTAAAAAAATTAACCTCTGCCACGAAATCTTTCACAGATAGATTCAAACGTATCTTTCCCACATGGCTGAAAACCAGATTTTTTTTCTTTCACTGGAATTTGACCTTTCCACTTTCCAGACCGTTCCAATAAAGACTACTTTTAATTTTATCACCCCAGTTTTAACCTAACAGAAAGAAAATAATGCTTATTTCATAAAGCAATATCCGATACAAATTCATTGAATGCAGAAGTTAGGATTTTATTTCTTCAGTTTTTATTCTATTGTAGTCATTATTCCAAATTATTTGTTTCTGATAAAAGGAAAAAAAAAATGGGAACGTGAAGCCACCCATACCTGATTCTGTGACAAACGAGACCGAAGGGCTGATAGGTCCGTAGCCATGAGGATTTTTGGCTTGAACTTTAAAATAATACCTGAAATGGAAAAAAGAGCTCTTTGGAAAGAGAAACTTGTTTAACTTCTGTGTAATAAGACCGAGTCCCAAACTATTGAGCACTTACTCTATGGCAGGGTTTGAGTCCTTTTTTTTTCTTTTTTTTTTTTTTTAACCAATGTGCACATCACTGCTATTCACGTTTTTTCTGAACGTTCTCATATTCTAATAACTTTTCGAAAGGATGCAATTAGCAGCATAGACAGGTAGGTAATGGGAACAGAAGGGGCGTGTTGGGCAAATAAGTCACTCAGAGAGTGTGTGGGGGAGGGCTGGACTGCTCTGTGACACACGTCCCTGGATTAAATGCTCCTCTCTCTCGTCCTGCTCTTGTCCCCGCTTGAGTTCCACAGCTTAGGGGGGATGAGTTGGAGCAGCAGCCACTTACAGAGCAGAATTCTCATTTTAACCTACTTCTTCACTGGACTCCATAGCAAAAGGCAGGATGCTTGACCCAGTAGTGACACCACTGACTGTTGGCAGAGAGGGGGTGGCCCCAGGGCAGAGGTTGGCCTCTTCGGTGGAACTAAAGCAACAATGATGTTTTGAGTGTGTGACAAATGTTATGGTTGGCTTCAGACCATTCAAAGTCAGACTTTTGTCATTAAAATGCAGACAGTGCAGTTAGAACCTCTAATCTTAGAGTCTTTCATAAAAGGTCTATTCATTCTGGTCATTTAGAATCCTCTCTATTCTTTGACAAATGAATCTATTCTGTGCTAACTTTCTTAGTTTTTAAAGTTAATGTTGTTATTGCAAATGTGATACCAGATCACTACAGACAAGGCAGGAAATACAGATTTTTAAAAAAAAATTACTCACTTTCCTACAACTCATTGTTAATTTTTTAGTAATTTTTCAGCATTTTCTCTGTGTAAACATTTTGTATACATGAGATGAATCATACCTCCTATATACTTTTTTTATCCCTGCCATTATATCATAAATATTGTCATAATATTTTAAATTCTTTATAAGAATCATTTCAATGGTTGAAAAATAGCTTGTGGTATGTCTATTACACAATTAATTTAATGTTTACTGTAAGGTTGGGTATGAAGTTTACTTTCAATTTTCTCTATTGTTAAAACTATCCCAATTAAAAAAAAAAAGTCACTGAGTTTCAAGCTCCTGTGCTTCAAGGAAAGAGAAGCCAGTGCCAGTCTGGGAAGGGAAAAGTAGAAAGGCCTAGAGAAATTTAGCGGTAGTAGTAGTCTTTATCTTGAAACAGAATGTGCTAGAAAGCATATCTCTGAATCAGCTAGTTTACGTAGAGGGAGACTGACAAGTCAAGGAGGTTGGGAATCCCAAAACGTCTTGCTTTGTTCTCTTACAAGCTATGGGACAAAAAGCAGTGGTTAGAAAATACTGGAAACTAACACCCCAGCTGTGACCCACCACACGAGCATCTCCTGCTACTTCCTTCCCCCCTGGGATTCCAGATATTTTCTGAGCTCTCTTAGTCTTCAGCTTACAGGTGAAGAAGGGGGTAAACAGTCCTGCAGGTGTGACTCTGCCACTTTGGAGGGCTCCCGGTGAGTCTTTCCCTAGGGCTCCTGGCCAGCAGGAGTTACACCCCAAAGTACAAAGTTCTTTGATTAAGTCAGGCACACAGATTATATGCACTAATTAAAATGCACTAAAAGATGAATTATTGACCTCCAGAGAAGAAGGGCGTGGGCCTGTTGCACCACCACCCTGGCACCTTCTGAGCTTCTGAGGTCCCCCCAGGGAGCCTCCGCCCTCCCAGTTACCCAGGGACAGTACATGACTTGGTGTTTGATTAAACAGAAAGTGGGTTTAAGTGGTTGAAATAATTAAACCATTCAATGAAGTTAGTCATCTTTTCAAGCCTTTCAAGAAAGTCATTCACATCTCATTAAGGAGAGAATCCTCTTTTAAATTTTGTTTAAAAAAAGAATCGCACAATTGAGAACATATGAGTTTCCAAATCTCAGTTCACTCGGTCCTGTTTTCTCAGTTACGCATACTTTGATTCAGGGGCTGTGGAGTTATTTAAGGCAAAACCCTGCAGGCAGTTCAAGCCGTGGGTTTGGCATATGTCAATGATGCTAGTTAAACTTTACAGATAGTTTTTTTATTTTTCCCTTTAATAAAAGGAAGTCAAAATCTAAGGAATGACACATATTCCAAAACTACCTGTTCCCTAAGCCACCAAGGGAGCTGTCCTGGTACCCCAAGCTCCACAGCGGGGAGCAGGGCCACGCGGTCAGGGCAATGGCAAAAGCGATGAGAAGTTATTCCAATTTCTTTGTTGCATCAATGTGTCTCATCCCTGAAACCTAAGTATCTCTGAATCCACACTCCCTTGTCTGCACAATTATTCTGTCCTCTGCAAAACCCCCGTGGCCCAGTTCCAAAGACATCGTTCCACGTGAACATCAACTTAATGTGTCAAAGTCAATTTAAGTATGCCGAGATGAAAAGAAACACGCACTTAGGAAGAAAGCAAAGCTCCTATTTTCAAAAACCACATTAGGCTTTTTCCTATCAACTCAATTATATATTTCATACTCTGCCTCATCCAAGAAACAACAGCGAGCCTCGCCCCGCCTTCTTATATAAGCTTTCGGCCCCTCCTTTTGAACAGACTCCACAGTGACCAATCTCCGAGCTGTGAGTGTGGATTAGAACATGCCGACTCCAGACAGCGATGTGGGGCTGTGCTGGATGAATAATGTGGATCCTGCCCACAGAAAGTCAAAAACCAAGATTCAGTTATATAAAAAAAAGAAACCACGCAGAGCTGGTTCTCACCCTCCGGCTACTCGTCAGCCAACTGGTGTCTTGGGTCTCCTGCATGGAGGGTCTGTGCAGTCGGTTCCGGAGAAGCTCCGGGGACGGCAATGAGAGTGGGGAAATGCAGAGGAAGCCTGCAGACCCCTGAAGTGAGTCCCCTAGAGTGGGAAATGAGCATCCTTCCATTGCAGTCAGGCTTTCCTAGCTGTAAACGTTTACGGCTGCCCAAAGGGGCTCTGGGGGAGCCTCTGTGGGGGGAGACGCACGCTCAGCAGTCGGCATCGGAGGGTGAACCACGGGGCCAGCATCCCTGGCGTTAGGTTGTGATAGCGCCTGCTGCTCCCGCTCTGCCCGTCAGGGGGCTGCACGGGGTGGAGGGCGGTTCAGAAGCCACAAGGGACTAACCAGGCCCTCTGGGACCAGCCTGTCTGGCCTCCCTGTGGCCATATTGGCCTCCTTTTCTTCCTCGAACATCCTTTCTGCCTGGAACAACTTGGCCTTGCCCTTCCCTCCTTCTCCAGGTCAACGGCTGCTTATCTTCCTTCCCCAGCCAAGCCCACCTGACAGCCCCTCTGTCCCCAAGCTCAGGAAAATGTCCGTTGTTACACACTCAGGGCATCAAGGGCTTCTCCCTCAGGATGCTGACCAGTGAAAGATGATGTTCCTGTGGTTTCAAAACAATCTGTTTCCTCTGCCAAACGGAGCGACACAAGGACATGGTGTAGTTTACAACCAGTCCCTCCAGGCCACACACCTCAGCCCACCCCGGCCCCTCTACCCTGAGTGCACTTCATGGTGCCTGACACAGAGCAAACAGTAAGAACAGTAGCTTCTCAGTTAACCAGCACCCCAGTAGGTACCAGATCAATATAAGTAAAATCTCAGTTAACCAGCACTCGTGTTGGATAAATGTAGTATTAATTCTTCAATTTTTCTGCCTGCTGCTTGAATTCCAGTTAATGGAGAGTCTACTGTACTTACTCAATGAATCATGGGCACTCACTCATACCTGTTAAAAGAATGAATAAACCTTCACCCTCCATAACCATCTCCTGATGTTATTCAAAATGCAACATCAGTCTAGCAGCAAACGTTGTTGAAAGAACACTGGACCAGGGGCTGGGGCTCAGGAAGGTGGGATTCGATTGTACTGCAAGGAGCTCTGTGGCAAAACATCTCTGAGGCCTCGTTCAGCTTTTTGACGTGGGCTGTGCCGTGAAAGCATGGTCACTCTGCACACAATACAAAAAAAAGTGGGTGCTGACTGTTTTCTTTAACTTGGTTGTTTTTGTTTCCTTTCATTAGTAATTTTTCATCACTGATAGGAAAAAATAAAAGTGTTTTCTCAATTTCTTGTTTTGCTACTTGTTTTTCACTTGCCAAACCCTGGAATTCATAATAGTTTATAAAAGCTCAGTTCAAGTGCGTCCAAGTGGCACATTAAAATGCCCCGAGGAAAGTTCTCAGCTGGTTCAGAAGTCGCTCAGGACGTATGGCTGTTGTCCAATTTCTATTCCCTTCAGCACATTTCTGTTCAAGGACAGTATTTTGTTCCAACCTTCTCTGTGTTCCTCTGACGACCCACAGTCACTTCACTTAGCTCTCCGTTACGCACATAGAGCGGCTTGATGTGACCGTTTGTGTTGGAGCCATTTGTTTGGGCTGGAGCGAGCTGATCGTTGTGTACTCTGGAATTCTACAGGCCCACCGACAGCTTGGAATTGACCGTGGTGGGGGTGTTTACACTACTGAAATTGGAAAACACCAAAAACCAGGACTGTTTTTTTCCTTGGAGAGCTGGTTTACAAGCACACCAGTGCTCAGCTGTCCTGTACGTGCTTTGCCCACCCACCAAGCGGGGCAGGGCATTCCTGATAGTCATGATACCTCATCGTATAAAGCAGGAAATGCACACTCACCTGCTTTGTGCCCTGAGGAACAAGTTTTGCCTATTTCACACTGAGGACCACAAACTCTGGCTCCCTGAGGCCCTCTGGCCGGCCAGCCAGCCACTGCCCAGTTTAGGAAGACATGGGTGTAACCTTTATTAATGTATAAAATGCATCTTTCTTGAACAGTCTGGACTTCCAGTCACAGAATGTGAGTACCAGTTCATTAAAGTGTTTCGCAATTGCTGCTCTGTTAATGTCACATGAGAAGGTTGTGCTGCCTAATGCCACCACATGGTGACTAAAAGGGATCAATTTCCTTTTAACATATAGGACAACCTTCCTTTCCCCAACAGCAGGTAGTGTTTAGACTCTGGGAAACAGGGTACAAAATGGCAATGTACCAGGCTAACCATCACAGGACATACAGTCATTTCTCCCAAGAAAAACGCTATGACAATGGTTAAGTGTTCACTGATATTCTATAAGTAAACAGAGAATGCAGAAGAAATCAGCAAAACATCTGACTGACCCTCCATTTTCGACCTCAGGACACCTGCGACCATGCACACAGGTCTCCTCTTTTGGTTTTCAATGACGGACACGTCATACCTTGTGTTTGGCTTCAGGTTCTCAATGGGCAAGTGAGTTAGGTCTGACGTTTGAGTGGACCACTTGTTCCTGATGAAGTCTTCGTAGGATGCACTGTAAACCAAGTACCCTACAGGTGAAAGGAAGGAAGAACTCAGTGAGCATCAAGGAACCTCCTCACACAGGAGGCACAACCCAGCGGGGGATGGTGGGATGAGATGATGGCCCGGAGGCAGCTCTGTGGAAGATCTTCGAGAAGGGGAGCATGCTGTGTGTCGGGTCAGGATGGGGTATAGCACTGGTGCCTCTGGTGACTCCAGATGCAGATAACAAAATAAAGACACTTCCCGAGACTCGCTAGGTCCCTACTTCTCTTCCTTCTCATCATCTCCCACATTCCCTGGCCTTCACTGTTCCCTGAGAACAAATCACATCTAATCTGGACTGCACAGAGAAAAGGACAGAAGGAAGGAGCCGTGACCTCCACGCAAGCATTTAAGTATTTCCTGATGGAGACATGTAATCGTCCTTCATACAAAACAAAGAAACTGTTGAATGCCATGTATGAGGTGTGACAATTAAATTCACAAACTTGCCACTGTGCCTCCATTAGCAGCACTGTACAAACAACTCAGTAAGGTGTCATAACCTTGGTGCATCTGTGTCTCATATCTGTGTTTGTGTCAACATGCGCAGTGTCTTGCTGAGTGGTATTCGTTATTGTTGTTGTGTGTTTTTGTGTGCTGCTGCAAGAATATAGGAGCTTGAATTTGAGCAATGAACAAACATTCAATTTCTTGTTAAATTTGGCAACAGTGGAAGTGAAACCAGTGACATGTTAGTCTAAGTTTATGGGGATAATGCCATGAAAAAAATGGCAGTGTACAAATTGATTAAACTTTTTCTGAGGAGAGAGAAAGTGTTATTGATGAAGAGAAGTCAGGGCGACCAGTAATGAGTAAAACTGATGAAACATTGCAAAAATTTGTCAAATTGTGCGTCAAAATCAGCTGACTGTGAGAAGCACAGCAGACTAAGTAAACATTGATGGAGAAATAGAAAAATCTTAACTGAAAATCTTTGCATGAGAAAGGTGTGTGCAAAAATGGTCTTAAAGGAACTCACTGATGAACAAAACCAAAGGAGAGTTGAAGTTTGCCAAGACCTTTTGGAGAGGCAGGACAATATTTTGGGCCAGGCTATCACTGGTGATGAAACATGGGTGTACCAAACGACCCCAAAACAAAGCATCAAAGTGCACAATGGAAGTCAGCCAGTTCTCCACGACCAAGAAAGTTCTGTCAGTCCAAATCAAAGTCACAACAAGGTAGGTAACCTTTTTTGATATCAGGGGAATTATTCATTATGCATTTGTTCCAACAGGACAGTCGACCAAGTTTATTTAGAAGTACTGAAAAGGCTGCATGAAAAAGTTAGACAAAAACAACCAGAATTTTTCATCAACACCTCATGGCTCTTGCATCACGACGATGCACCAGCTCACATGGCGCTGTCTGTGAGGGAGTTTTCAGCCAGTACACAAATAACCGTATTGGAACACCCTCCCTCCACACCTGATCTGGCCCCCACTGACTTTTTTCTTTACCCGAAGATAAAGGAAATATTGAAAGGAAGACATTTTGATGACATTCAGGACATCATGGCCAATTTAGAAAAAAAGTTCCAAAATTGCTCTGAAGGGTGGACTAAGCACTGGCTTGGTGCACAGCTTCCCAAGGGGAGGACTTTGAAGGTGACCGTAGTGATACTCAGCAATGAGGGGTGCAGCACTTTTCTAGGATGTGTTCACAAACTTAATTGTCAGACCTGGTATTCCTTCCTCTTCTACAACTTGATGGCCCAGGAAAGAATCATTCGAGAAAAAAAATGCTCTATTCCAATATCAATTCTCTTCTCTAAAAACTCATTTCAACAGATTTCTCTTCAATTACAGCCTCAGCAGAGTCAAATAAGCTCATGATCATCTCACAGGCCAGGACCTAGGAGGCTCAAGATGCCTGGCCAGTCCCATCACATCCAATTTCCACAGAAGGAATTCACAAGTACCAAGACTGGGAGGGAGCACCCAGCAGGTATGGAAAGAAGGGAAGAGGCAGAATCGCAGCCCTGGGTTGACTCCGACGCAGGGTGGCACATAGCAACAGCTCTTTCATCACCCACACTGCAGGTTCTAACCTTACAAGTGGCTACGTGGACTCCTTGGCCATTTGTAGGATTATAGAATGTGAAAGATGGGACAATATTTTGCCTAGGAGGAAATCAAGGTCCCAGGAGATGAAGTAGGTAACTCAAGGTCATACAAACCAGTTTGGGACTAGGATTCAGTATTTTTGACTTCCATTCAGTGTTCTTCATACTGCCCCACAAGGTTTCCCTGGTTGCCTATATTTCATATTTTTGGAAAAAAAAGACATCTGCATTCATCTGTCCAACCTATCCATCCATCTATCCACGCATCTATCCAGTCCATCTACATGTCCATCCACTGAATCCATCCATCCATCATCCATCAATCCATCCATCCATCCATCCTTCCCTCCCTCCCTCCCTCCCTCCCTCCATCCATTCATCTATGTTTCATTGTCTGTGTTTCCCACCTTCATGTCGATGGGAAATCTGAGCATCTGCCTTGAACACACCTGTTACCACATCTCCTGGGGTGGCTTTGTCCCAGTCCACAATGACAAATGAGTGGCAGCCCTCCATAGCAACCACAGTGATGTTGCGGGGGGCATGCTGAGGAGGCAGGTCACTCTTCCTCATGTCACTGGGAATGATTTCATCCAGGCTGTCCACTTGGAAGTGATCCAGAGCATCAGTCAGAGAGCATGGGGCTGACGGGTCTTTACTTAGGTACGTCACGTAAGGAGCTAGAAAACAACAGAGACACCCGATCAAATTGCTGAAGGCTTTCTCTGGAGGCAGAAACAATGTCTGATTAGACCCTCCATTCAGTGTCTCCCTGCCTCCAGGGCCACCAGCCCCAACCCCAAACTCAGAAGCACAACCCCAGCTCTCCTAATAGATCCACATAGTTATATCTTTCCATCTGGTAATTTCAAAAGATCCTGTTGCCTTATCAACATTGATGACTATGTCTTTAAAGTGATTTTGAAAGATCCCCAAACTACAGTTCTATCTGCAGCATTCTGCCATTCCCATGCCCAAATATTTGGAAAAGTGTGGATCAGGCCCAGCTGGAGTTCTCTCAACACGGTTCATTCCCTAGATAGTCTAGGGACCGGAAAGAGATCTACACTGATCAAGATACACAGCCACTAGCCTCAGTCCCAGGTGACCTTCCCTAGGGCTTCAGGGACCCCATACCCATCTGGAATATCTGCACAAGGCCAGGCCTAAACAGCCTTCTACAACATCACTGCTCAGTACAGTAACAGCTATTCACATTTATGCACAGGTTCAAGCTCTTCCTACACACGTTATCTCCGTGGATCCAAAGGTACTGGGAATAAAGCAGGGCTTGAACTAATATTCCATGTCCCAGCTGAGTCTACTGACACTGAGAGGGGACCCATGAAATAAGGGTCAAGCAGGAGCATGTACCTCCAGGCCACAGCTCCTTCAGTTATACACACTCCGTAAGATGCTAGAAATGCCCAGGAATCAGAGATCGGATTTATCCACACAAGACTCCCAAGTGCTCTCGTGTAACCAATTTCTAAACGTTCCATTGCATCTTTTGGTACAGGTTCTCACTCTCAGTGGCCAAGAGGACTAAAAGCAATTTTTAGCTCTTCTGTTTTTCAAAAAATTGTATAAAATTCGACTTTTAGAGCTTGTCCACGGATCTCATGAGGAAGTGTGGGGGTGTAATCTACTATGTTTCCTAGTTATAGAAATATAAAAATAGGCAGACACTGTAAGCATCTCAGTCTTCAGAGGAGTTCTTGGGAACAACTAATAAGAGTGCTGAAGGGATTTTCATTTCTGTCCTGAAACTAAAGAGGGAAAGTCAGGACATTTGGTGAATTCAGCGGGGCTGCTGAGCGCCATGGGCCAGCACCTGCATCTGCCTCTGGAGTGCGACCTCTGACTGAGAATTCTTGGTCTTCGGTCCATGTAGTTGAGACTCTCAACACGACAGCTCGGCTGGCAAGAGCTGTTCTCTGCTTAGAGCAGAGCATTTGTTTTGGACACAGAAAAGTGTGATGTCAATTTAAGCTGTTGCCTGTCCCCACGTAAGTCATATATTATTTTTTCCACTGAGTCACAGATTAATCTAACTGCCTCATTAGTGAAGTTCACTGGGGGCACAGAAAACAGGACTCCCAAAGGGAATGAAAAACAGTTCGGCGAAATAGAATTTCCTTTTGAAATTGTTTTCATCATTAAAAAAAAGAGAGTAAAATAAATCTCTAGAGGCTAATGAACATGATAGGAAATAACTGAAGAAAAGCAGCTTCGGCTCTGTGACGCGCTACTAGCTGGACTCGACCAGCTGGGCATCTTAGAGGAAGACCCCAAACAGCGTGCGGGGCCAGGTCCCGTGGAAGTCCCATCTTAGAGACGGTGGCAGCAGTAGAAATACTCGTGTGCCCTGGTCCTGAGGACTTTGAAGTGCTCCTTACTCTGCCCCTACACAAGGCAGCCTCTCCGACCTGAACTCTGTTGGATTCTACACGTTCTCCTGTTGGGCCCCAGCCCTGACTTCTGCAGAAGGGAAGTTCACGTGCATCCATCCCAGCAGGGCGGGGTCCCCGAACAACCCCGAACACACTCCGGGAAGCGTCTGCGCCGTGGCCCGGCCGAGAGACGCGTTCTGCTCTTCTCCAAGGAACAGAAGTTTACACCCACGTTGCTCTGATTAAGAAAGTTCTTATTTACCAACAAATCTTTTCTTTCCAGCCAGATCGAATTCTTCTTCAGGGAAGGAACTGATGGTGCCTTCTGGGGGAACGACCGCGGGCGTGGCGGCGGTGGTGACGGCCTTGGTGGTGGCCGGTGGCCTTGAGGTCTCAAATGCATAATCTGAAACCACAGGAAGGTTTTGCATTGGACACTGCAGACAGGGGCGCTTTTGCCAAGATTCCCTCTTAAGGTTCCGCTCCAGACTCCAGACGCACGCGCATGCGCATGCGCACACCGTAAGATCAATGCTGTGCCTAAACCTCATTTGTTTCTGAAAAATCAGTTTTCCCCCCATTGCAGTCCCCTCAGAAAAGCAGCTGCAGGCAAACAAGAGGAAGGGAAAAAAGATACACGTGTGACCGGAAAAATGAGATTTCAGAATCAAAGTGGGGGGGGCCTTAGCGCTCGTGCAGGGTAGTGCAGTCCCGTTACTGGCCCGAGGCCATTCGCCACCTACTAGTAACTAATTCCCCTCTTGGAGCCACGGAGGAAATCAGAAAGAGCCATCAGAAAGAAAGTTGATTTTTTTCTCATCATCTGTGTATGGGCTTTTTTCCTGTGGAGGAGGTGGGGTTATTTCTATTAAGAGAACTAATCCCATTAAAAAAATAAATAAAACTGCTCCCTTTCAACTGCCCAAAGATGACAAGAAAGGTGCTTAGTGTTTTCAAAGGTGCTAAGAAACCTTCCTGGGCTTGCTGGCACCTCTTTTAAGTCTGCTTTTGTTTGAAAGCTATGGGATTACACCGGTACCTCACGTTTTATTACGATTGCATCAAAAATAACATTCCCTCATTTGTGATTTAAGACCACTGGAGCTACAGATGACAGCAAGGACATCCTGAGTGTCGAAGGCAGGCACTGGGGTGGGAAGGTCACGCATGTGACCGTCTTCAGCTGCCACTTCTAATACACACTGAAGAGTCACAGGGTCGTAAGTGTGACATCATTAGTTACTGTTTATTGGGTTGCAGATACTACCCAAGGCATTTTGTATTCTTAATCTCATAAGCTTACCTTCCTTGAAAAGATTCTGTGATTTAAAAAAAAAACACGTTGCATTTTTTAATGTAATTAGAAAAGCAGAGAGAAGGGACGGATGAAATGGTAAGTGCCAAAAGAGGAAGCTGAGGCCTTGGTTAAAGCAAGTAGTTTTGCAAACAGCAGCGAGAGGGGGAGGCGCAGACCCGGCAGCTCCGGAACTTCCGGAGGAGGGAGGGGCTGGCAGGGAGAGGCGGGGAGCACAGGGCACTTGTTCAGAAGCGGCGTCTGCCATTGCGCACAGGGTTCCTTTGGATCAAGATGCATTGGTGGTGGTGGGGTAACTTGGAAGCGTGGGGTCCAGCTACCCTTTCCTACGCATGGCCACCCAGCCCAGAGTTGGGAAGAAAACCACGATTGAGATCATCCACTCAGTAACGGCAGTGAGATCCTGCAATCAGAAAAGACATCGACCACATAATGCGCTTAAGGTCAGGTAGTACCTTCATCATAGACGATGTATGCCTCTTCCGTGGGGATTGCCGTGTCGGTCTCCAATCCTGAGAAGTTATCTGGTGAAGGAGGAGGAGACAAAGGGTCATCCAATGCCCGGCTTCCTTTTCAGTGGTCTCAGAATCGTGCCCAGGGGACAAGAACCATGCCCCCAAGGTTGTTTCATGGGAGAATAAGTTGCCAAGGCCAGGGGAAGAGCATCAGAGCCCTGAGGCAGAACCCAGATTGTCTCTCCTCTGTGTGCAGGACAGGGCCCTGGAGATGCCCTCCAGGAATCAGAGGAAAGACCCCGCCCCGCGTTCCCAGCCCTCCCACACGGAGAGCTCTTACTGACCTCCCCCTGTGCCACCTCAGTGCCCCTCGTCCCACTTGCCCAGGCAGCTCTCAATGCTGGCCCACACTGCCACAGGCTTGATGACAGGCATTCTCAACAAGAAGAGAGAGAGTGGTACCAGAGTGGGCAGCTGGTTCTCAGGAGGGGGACACAGCCCCCGCCCCTCCCCAGTGAACTTTTTTGTGCATTGCAACTTCATTCTCTCCGCCCCCTGGACCTTGCCTCCTGCATGTTCTAGAAACGGTAATTTCCTGCCTCTCCTACATTCTAACTTGGCAAACCACACGGACGTGAGCTCCCTGTGTGTCACAATCCTTCCAACCTCCCACCCTCTCTCCCTGACTCAGGAGGTAAATCTGTGCTAATTAGACTTGAGGTTTGGAACTAATATTCCAATGATTACAAATTTCTCTTTGCAAACAAGTTGGACTTTACTTACACAACCACAGGATCTACTACAACTGCAGAATGATCCTTTAAATGCAGTTTCTAGAATTTCATATGTGATTTTTTATATTTCCAGGAAGCCCTACTTTTTTATATTTCCAGGAAGCCCATTTAATATTAAAATGACTATGTTAATGACTGAACTGATAGTATGAGCATGGGTTCACAATATGGTTAAGCAAGGTGAGTGATTTAAGCAAAACCCACATTTTTTGCCTCCATATCTGCGTACTTTCAGCAGAAGTCTTTCTGGAGAAGCTACAAGGAAATCAGTGTGTTATTTCCCTACTTGATGGGTGTAGGTGCAGCTGCGAAGAGGAGAAGGTTTCTCAGTTGTTGATAAAATCTTGAGATAAAAGGTTTTCTAACTCAAAAAACTTCAAAAAACTTCGGAGGCACTCCTTCCCTCCTCTGAACCTGAAGCCCACAGCAATTATTCAGAACTCTAAACTCAATGCACCCTTCAAAGGCAGCGGGGAAGAGGGCAGACAGGAAGAACCACAATTTATCAGATGCCTCCTGGGCATCAGGCCCTCGCATGTCTACGTTGCTTGAGTTAATCCTTATATAAAAGCTCATGATACATGGGCTCATTATACCCACTTAGCTGCCAAATACACTAAGGATTTATGGAGTCACACAGCTGGTGACTGTCAGAGTTAAAACTGAATTTGAACTTCAAGCCCTCTAGCTCTATATAGTTCATAAAACTGCCTCTACTTTCTAAAAGTTGCACTAACCAATGAAACTGCTTGTAAATGTTAAGGCGCTCTATTGAAATAATCATTTCACAGCATAATAAAGTGAAATAGAGTGTATATAAACCCCTTCACTAGAAAATTATATGCACCAATTTGAAATTTTCATTGTCAGAAAATCATTGATCATTCCCCAGGAATATTTCAATATCCTACTGGCCTTTTTAGAGCCTAGTTTGGATAACACCATGAACGCAATGGTGCCCAAATGAACCCACCAGCGGAAGGTGCTGGCGACCTCCCCGCTGCCTGTTCATTCCTTCCGAGGATTATAGTGGGGAGCCCCACAGCCCCCAGGGGCCTGTTACACCCAGCATCTGCCTCACCATTGTGGTGGTGACACTGGGCATGGTCTCACGGGCCAATGTGTGTTAACAACAGACAAGTGGTAAATTATCCACTCTTCAGAGGTCAGCACGGCCACTTCACAAAGACTATTAGGCATAACATTTCCTTTGGTCATTCCAATGTCAATATGCCCGGATCCAAGAGGAATTACTTCAATGTTGGTTTAAATCAGTTTTCAATTTCACAGCACCTAAAGTTTGGGGTTATCTTGCCATTGTTTCCTGGCATTCCATTTTCGTTCCCTTGTCAATTTAACTGTTAAGGACACAGTCTTGTTTTTCCTCATTACTGGTTTAGATTCATTTCTTTTCATGGTTATTTTTGGCCAGGCCAAAAATGAATACCTGCACAATTTTTGCATCCCAGAGTGGACAAGAAAAGGGAAAAATAAAGAGCTTCCTTCACGGGTTCCTGGAGTTAAATGCAATTCCTTGAGGGGCTGAAATGATGCCTTTTGCCTGCAAACTGGGATCACTTCTTGAGGTGGGTGACAGTCAATTCTTCTGGCAAAAGTAAACATTGTACTGAGTAATTCAGTGCTCTTTCTTTTATAAGACCAAATAAAGTCAGGCTTATTTTTCTAAAAGAGTACCATCTTGACTCTAAGTCAGTGGCGTCCAACCTTTTGGCTTCTCTGGGCCCAACTAGGAGAAGAAGACTTGTCTTGGGCCACATGTAAAATACACTAGCACTAATGATAGCTGATGAGCTAAGAAAAAGGTCACAAAAAAGTCTCAGAAGGTTTTAAGAATTTGTGTTGGGCCACTTTCAAAGCAGTCCTGAGCCTCAGGTTGGACGTGCCTATTCTAAATAAAAGTAACTTCCAGATGTAATGAAGTATATTTACAATTTTTTAAAAGGCTGCTCATCAGGATTTGCCCCACCTGAATGTCACTTCAAAGCATTTGGAACTACGTATAACTGGATGTTTTATAAGTCACCCCAGCATCAATGTCCAAAGCTTCCACTTCCTCATACATAAGTAGCTGTCAGCCACCAGCCACGAGGCATGGTTTCTCTTGAGTGGTTTATCCAAATGGTCGTGAAAAAAATGAGCGCAACAATCACCAAAGAATTAGGGCCTTAGCTCCAGAGATATTAAAAGACAAAAAAACTATTAAAAATATTCTCAGTAGTTTAGAGAAAAGACAAATGACAGCCATTTGAAACCCAAGAGTATTTGCAAACTGTACAGTTGGTCCAGCTCAAGTGAATTTTTCATTGTCCTCTTTGTATTTTCTGGTATTTTCTGTCTTGAGAGTGTGTTGTGGCGAGACGGAACCATTTTCCATAATAACTGATGTTTTTCTGGGATGTTCCCCACAGTCGTGTTACAAACTGTTGAAGATGTTCAGCTACAGCATCACATTTCCAAACACACATGATATCATCAGATCCGCGTAGAAATGGAACCTGAAAGATAAGGACCACTGGTTTTTACTTCTCAGAAAACAGAGAGTGCCTCTACCTTAGGGGATTGTTTAGAATTCAGATGTGTCCAATCTTTTGGCTTCCCTGGGTCACATTGGAAGGAGAAGAACTGTCTTTGGCCACACATAAAATACACTAACACTAACCAGCTGACGAGCTAATAAAAAAGAGGTCCATGCATAATTTTTATAACATTTTAAGGAAGTTTACAAATTCATGTTGGGCTGCATTCAGAGCCATCCTGGGCCACACACAGCCCGCGTGCCGAGAGTTGGATAAGCTTAATTTAAATACTCAAAGAAAAAGAATTATGTACCATGAAACACAAGACACCCTCTCTACTGCAAGGAGTTTATTATCTAATGGGGAAGTCAGAGCAAACAAAAAGAGTGTGTGTGTGTGTGTGTGTGTGTGTGTGTGTGTACCGAGAGAGAGGAGTAAAAGCAGCAATACACCTGAAACAAGCATGTAATATGCATCCATGCCCACAGGAAGGTATATGCAAGGATGGCATGCATAATGAGGAAGTACATAAATATAGCTTGAATGACCAGAATGGCCGAATGACACAAGGTTATTCCTAGAACATAAAGGAGAAGGAGAGGCAGGCTTCAACCAGGGGAGCCAAGACTATGAGATCTGAAAAGATGACTTTAAAATTGGAAGGCTAGAAACTGAATGTTGGGACTTCGCCAATGGAATGTAATGACACACAGTGGACTAGAGGGGGGTTGGAGAGAGGAGGGCTGGGAAAGACAGGTGATTCATTCAGTAATCACTAATGCTGGTCCTAAATCACAATTACTACAACAATAAGCATTTCAGGCTAATAGGCTGCAAATCGCCATGGTCAATGTCACTTAGTAAACACTGGTTGTGCACACATGGAGCCCCAGCACATGTGAGTGTTATGAATGGAACTATATTTAGTACAACAAGAGAGAAAGTGCAGGAGAGAAAACACAAACTCCAGAGCAGAGCTTGAGGCAGGGAGACATGGTACAGGTGGTTCTGTGGATTACATGTGGGTGAGGGGACCTGGGACTGTCCCTCTACTCACATCAGTGCCTCTTACTGAACACATCTCTCTGCTTTGAGTGTCATTACAGCATTTACAGCATGTGCTTTTGTACATCAAGGCCACTACAAGGTGTTCAACCAAGAAACGGCAAACTCCATTGTATTTTATAGAATTTTCAAGAGCAATTTTTACCCTGATTTTCAAATTACAGTTGATCCTTGAACAATACGGGGGTTAGGGACCACCCACACAGTAAAAAATCGGAGTATAACTTGACTCCCTCAAAATTTAACTACTAATAGCCTACTGTTGACTGGAATCTTACCAATAACGTAAACAGTCAATTAATACACATTTTGTATGTGATTATATATATATTACATGCTGTGTTCTTAAATA
This sequence comes from Lyroderma lyra, assembly GCA_004026885.1. NCBI lineage: Eukaryota > Metazoa > Chordata > Mammalia > Chiroptera > Megadermatidae > Lyroderma > Lyroderma lyra. The sequence continues at coordinate 113,224 of PVJL010003231.1, forward strand.
ATGTAAGCTAGAGAAAAGAAAATATTATGAAAATTGTAAGAAAAATACATTTATAGGTTTTATTGAAATAAAAAATCCACATGTAAGTGGATCCCTGCAGTTCAAACCTGTATTCAAAGGTCAACTATATTTTTAAAACAATGAATTATAGTATATTATAATATTGCTTAGGGATGATACTTTGTTCTCCCCAAATTTAATTTTTCCCAAGATTTTGTATTGATCTGCACTTATTTTGAAAATGCTGCCTATAGGTAAATTATTATTTTTACTTGGATATTAGGGAATCAGAAGAATGGACATAAGTGAGGTTAAAAATAATCATAAATAACACTCATGATTGGCAAAGGAAAGAGAAAAAAAAATGCCAAGAAAAATATTGACTTTCATACCAAATAAAAGTCCAAAAATACAAAGTAAATGAAAAGAACATGCTATGAAGCCTATATATAAGCAGGCCAAAGGAAATGCAAAATATTAATAATAATAATAATAATAATTAAAGCCAAATCCAAAACAGTCACTCTTCTGCTTACAGCAAATTATTAAGTAAATATCTACTCTAATTATAGTTCAATGAAAAAGAATCGATATGCCAATGTATGCAGAAGAAGCCTAGGGAAGTACAAAGGAAAATTCCAACTTGTACTCACTCGGGAAAATGACAGAGTGAGGGCCGTCTTCCCAGTGGTCCTTCCTCTTCCTCAGCGGGTTTCCTCGCTCTTCGGTGTGAATTTTATTAGATGTGTCCAACGTTCCTATTCATTCGGACTCAGAACTTCGCCGTGGAAAGACGGACTTCGAACCGAACTCCCGTCTGGGAAGCAGCGTCCAAGTCCACACGGACCGGGCTGGTGGCGGCCAGCAGCACTGAGTATGAGCGCTGGGCACGCGCACGACGGCGGACACGCCGGGGCCTGGCTCTGCGTTGGCTGAAGCAGACGGAAGCTGTGCAGCGGACACTGCGATGCCCTGCAGCCTGAGGAAAAGCAGAGGGATTTGCCTCCTCCAGGCCTGATGCAAATGCAGGGTGACCTCTTCCAAAGCAGCAGACGGCCAAGATGGTGACCTTCAGCTCCACCACGACCTGACCGAACGTCTTTAGGGGGAACGGCCGTTCTCAGCAGGAAGACGTGGCGTGGACAGGACAGCCCTGACCGAGTATCCCAAAGCCGGGAAATGGCACAGTCGTCCCCAGTGGGAAGCCCCTGCTGCCACCAGAGCCCACCGTGCCAGAACTGACATTTTCCAAAGGGAGAGCTGATCAAACAAGCGTTCAGCTGTCAGATGTGCTGGGAAAACAACTTCGGTTGGAAATTCACAATGAGGCCATTCAATGATCTGAACGATCCAATAGTGAGCAACTCATTTAACCTTGTTTAAATCGCATCATCAATCACAGAACATTTAAAATACACATATATATATGGAGAATTATGATGCTTACAATAGAGGCGATGCAGCAAAAAAATACATATAGTGTGTATACACACACACACACACACACACACACACTAAATATTAATCTACTAATATCCAGTGGGACACACTTTGGGAAACGCTAGTCCAAACTAATAATATCCCACGTTTCAGCTAAATTTTTGACTTGGGTCGTGACAAGGGTTGCCAGATACAACACAGGATGCCCAGATGAAGAGTAAATCGTTCTTCGCGTCAGCACGTCCAGTGCACGATTTTCACTGCTGACTCTGACGGCCTCGTTGCGACCCAGTGCTGCTGACCAACCCGGTGGGGCGAGAAATGCCTGCAGGCGCCCTCCCGCCATGCACCCTACTTGCCCCTCCCTGCAGCCTTTGGGACCCTCCTCTGACACGCAGTCTACCAGCTACGTGTGTTACCATGAGAACGAAGACGGTTACCTTCTTCAGGGGAGCACTCTGGGGCCCCACTTGAGCCCATTATCAGGTTGCCATCTTCGTCATGCCGCTCCAGGGTCCCAGGGGGACAGGTGGGGGCAGGGGAAGTGGGTGCAGGCGTGGTGGTGGTTGTCTGCGTAGTGGTTCGGACAGTGGTCCTGGGGCGCATGGTGGTGGTGCGGCGCGTGGTGGTGGTCGTGCGGCGCGTGGTGATCGTGGGCCGAGGGGTAGTGGTGGGTTGCTCGGTCGTGGTGGGGGCACGGGTGGTTGTTCGGACGACCTCCAAGCCCACCAGGGGCTTCCCTCCAAGACTCAAAATGGGCTTGTCCTGGGCACTGGCCAGGGGTTTGCCATGCCGCCCCTGCCCGAAGAGGGGGAGCCCATCAGGGCTCACCACAGGGGTCCCTCCCAGATCTGAAACAAAGTCAAACAAAAGCAGTGCAACAAAGTGACATAATACAGAGGAAGTAAAAAGCAAGAGGAAAGTTTCTTCTCAACACGTGTGTATTCTTGAACTTCAATCAGCTAAAGGCAATCAGCTAAAAGGATATCAGTTGAGATAGCGTAATCAGCTGCTATTCAGAAATTTCTGGGCTTACTATCTTGTCCATTACTCTATATTACCTTATATATTAACAAATTAATAATGACTTTATCGACATGCCCCATTGCCCTGAAATAACTCAATCTCTAATAAGGAAAGTTATTCTCTTCTCTTTCTCATCTCTGCCCCTACGAAAGAAAAGTGTTACTTTGGACCCGGGGTGGCAAACTTTTTCTGTAAAAATGCACAACCACTCAACTCTGTCACCGTAGGGCAAAAAAGCCATAGACAGGACACAAACGTGTGCTTCTATGTCCCAATAAAACGTTGTGTGTGGACACTGAAATGCAAATCTCATATAATTTTCACATATCACAAAGTATTATTGTTCTTTAATTATTATTATTATTATTATTATTATCATTATTATTGGCAATACTCTAAAACTGTAAAAACTATCCTGAGCTCATAGGCCATACAAAAACAGGCAGCAGACAGGGTCTGGCCTGCAGGTCATACTGCCATACTGCACTGGCTCCTGCCCTAAGTCGCCTAATTTCAAGAGTCAAGTAGAGCTCTACTTTTTCTAGAGGGTAAAGTCAATAGAAAGAATATAACTACTGTATCAGGGACAAGCTAAGTTCTGCCTCTATTGAGCCACTTCTTTCCACACGGCTAAAAGTAACGAGACCAAGGGTATCCATTAAAAGTCAGGGAAGGAGGAATAAAAGTTGTTATTCTATAGCGAAGCCAGTACACCTTGGTTGCTTAGAAACGGTTCTCACTTACCCACAATGGTTCGACCATCTCCTCCTAGTTTAACCCGAAGAGGATTTCCATGCGAATCTTGGAGGTACCTTCCTTCTGCATTCAATACTAACCCACGAACAAGATCCACGACCTAAATTCACAACATAGATTAAAGACGACATTGGACATTTCAAAATATTCACATTAATCCAACTACATGAATACATGCGTGAAGCTTCCAGAGAAGGAAACCACCAAGTGAGTAGGAAACATTATTTTTGTCAGCATCATTCATGGGGTTTAATAAGAATATTAAAGTGCAAAACAGTCATATTTCATATTACAGCTGCTTACCCACATAATATGTAAATTGCTTTAAGTTCCTCAAAAATAAAAGATATTCAAAATACTTTTACCGTGTAGCACACTATGTATAATGCTCAAAAGGAGGAAACAACCTAAGTGTCCATCAACGAAGGGAAGAGATTAAATACATGTGGCCCATCCATGCAGTGGAATACTATGCAGCCAGTGAGAAGGATTTGGAAATTCTACCTGTATCAACAGACACTGACACAAACTCAGATTACAGAGCAGCTGATTATTTTGAAAGAATAAAAATACATTCATTTGTGTCTATACGCTTAAAACTGCAGAGAAAAAAAAATGTCTGGATGGATATATCCCAAACTGTTAACAGTGGTTATCTCTAAAAAGTCATTTGGGATGCTTATTATCGTCTTCATATATTTCTGAAGTGTTTTAACTTGTTGGAATGAACATGTATTGCTAGTATATTAAAACGGTGACATGCTTCCATTTTGCTGGAAATGGCAAAAATCAAAGTCGCTATATAAGTTTATTTGGGAGGCCGGGCATTAGGTTGGGCCATACCTTTGTTCGAGCTTCCTAACCAGTCAAGACAAACTAGAAACAAAGGCCCGTGCCTTCTCTCATTCACGATGAGAAGAAAAACTAGTTACTCAGGAGAATCAAAGATTTTTCTGACCGATGCAAGAAATGTACAGGGCATTGACACACGAGCGCTTAAAACAGGGGAGGTTGGAGAAAGGACGACTTCGTTACTGCTACACAATGCCCAGCACTTTTCTCTTCCCAACAGCATGAAAACAGGGGGATGTGAAAGAAGTTCACCCTACCCACTTTGTTCCTTGAGGGCCATTGATAACTCTTTGTCCGCTCGGTTTTCCATTACTACTAGGAGGTACTTGGCCTTCTACAGGTGGCCTGCCATTATAACCTACACAGTGCAGAAAATAAAATCAGAGAAGCTGGTGAGTTCAACATGTCTGGGAAGTTGGCTTCCTACCAATCTATAAGTAGTAACACATCATTTCAAACAGAAATGCTAAATGGAATTTTAAACCAACAGCTGGTGTATATTAGCTAATGATAGTCTAAACTGTGACTGCTACATGACAGAGGTGGATGTCAACCAAGAGTATGATAAAGTCACAGTGTTCTGAGTACTGGGGGAAGGAGAGTGTTCAGCTTAAGCAAATTTTCCAGATAAAGCTTAAGACCTTAGTAGCGGTAGCTTTAGTTGAGCCGGAGGGAGGGAGGGTTGAAGGACGGAGAGAATGGTCTCTGAAATGTGCCAGCTGCTCTCTCCTCACCCGATGATACTAACCACACCATTTCCGGCGGACTCGGGTCACCACCATCAGTCGCCGAGTGTAACTGCACAGTGCTGGCTCAGAGCCGGCTTGAGAGGTTATCTGCTCCGAGAGGGAGCGCCGGGTTCAGCGCGCTGCCCCTTGGGTTGCTATTCCCGTCTGTCCCTCTTCCTCTCATGCCCTTTCTCAGCTGCAGTTCATATGAGGCCTCTGCGGGGCACCCTCTGTGATCCATCCCCGCTACTGCCCACCTCACGCACAGGATAGAGTTTGGGCTTTCTGACAACTACTTGCATGTCAGACTTATGTCTCTTGCTCAAATAGTTAATGAAAATTAAATATTTACTGAGTTTCTGCTATGTGCAAGGGCTTGTTAAGTCTTACATCTATGATCAGGGTCCTAGGTTTACTCAAAATAGTCCATTCTAATGGAAAACTGACCTCAAGGTGGGGCATGTGTTCTGTCTTCACATTGGGCTATGCTAACAGCACTCGTACAAATACTAATACAGGCCACCCCCATATAACATTGTCGTTAGGTTCCTAAAATGCCGTGTTGTGCGAATCTGTGTTTACGAACAAAGAACTAGTACAAAAAGGGGGCTAGTTTCCAAAATTTTAAAAAACATGCTATTATATTTTTATGAGTAAGAGAAATATCTTTATTAAAGCAATTTTCACCTATGTATAATATAGTAAAAAGAAAAAGTTTTAAAATGTATGTACTTAATACTCCACAATCAAAATGAATTTAAAATTCTAATAAATTTTAAAATTCTGCAGTCAAATCTGACATGACATCCATGTTCGAATGAAACATTTCCAATGAGATAGATAACTCTTGGTCTTAGTTTTTATTATGTTCTGTGTTATTTGGGGATTTCCCTAATTTCGAATGAGGTATTTTTTGCTCTTACCACACTTATGTGTTGTTCGGGGATTTGTCTAATTCTCTAACCCTGTCAGAGGGAAGATGTGTTCCAGAGTGCCGTGTCGTACGAGGGTTTCCCCAATTCTCACACTGTGTTAGAGCGAAGCTGTGTTATAGAGGCGCCGTGTGATGTGGGGGTTACCTACATATTCATTCAGAAATGTTCTATTAAGCCCCGATTCCATGCAAGGAGAGCACATGGCATCACTTAACGGAATGCAGACTTGGGGGACATGCCTTAGGTTCTGCCCTGGGGTCCACTTAGACTCCAGTTCATAGCTGTTCACCTTCAGTCCTCAGTGTAAGCCACACATCTGCCTGTTAGAACTGTGTGACAATCTTCAGCGTGCATTTTCTGGAGGTTTTAATGGAGTGCAATGTCTAAGCAATTCATACCCAAGACTTTTGAGTCTGTCCTAGGGTATGCTCAGAGAGTGCAGAGTCCACAAGAACCAGATCAAGCTCACACAGGTAGTAGTTAATTTCTCACTGCGTTCCTGAGGTGTACCAGGGCTCATGAACAGCTAACAATGACAACCTAAAACTCAGGAGCCTGGCTTTGGCATCATGCCGGTGACACACCTCCACAGATGAAGAGCGTATGTTAAAGAATTCAAAGAGACAGTGTGGGAGAGTGGCGTGACAGAGGGCTGTGGGACACTCTCATTCCCCCACTACTGTTGGGGCTGTCTGCTGTTGGACTTCCAGCTCGGCCTGACCTGGGCAGGTGGCTCAGACCCCCGGCCCAGGCTCCCTTATGTGAAAACAATGCCAACTCCAGAGAGGGCAGAGGATGTAAAGCTCCTAACACAGTGCGTGGCCTAGCAGATGCTCGATCATCTAGAAGCCTCTCCGGAAGTGCTATGCACGCTACTGAAAACCGTCAAGAAAAAAGTTAAGTTTAAAATAAGTACCTTGTCGGAAAGGGGGTCTCGCGGGCTGGCGTGAGAGGGGGTTCCGGAACCTGGCGTTCATCATGCGCTGGCGCAGGGAGAGCATGGGGGTGGTGGAGGGGTAGGCGGGCGGGGCGCGGGTGGTGTACCGCGGCCTCGCGGGGGCGTCCACGGGGGTGCCGGCAGTGACGTAGCCGCGAGCGGGGTGTCGGGGCGGGAGGCGCGAGGCTCTCGGGGAGCTGCCCGCGGGCGGCGGAGGACGCTGCCCGGGAGCGGCCTTCTCACCCTGCGGGGTGCTCGCTCCGGGGGCCGCGGGCACAAGGGCGGGCTCCGTCTCCTTAGCGCCGGTCCCGTCTGCGTTCGTGCCGCCCCTGGGTGCGGGGGCGGGGGGCCACTTGGAAACAGAGGAAGACAGCGGGTCCTCATCCTTTCCGCCCTTAAAACGCCCTTCCTCCTCCTCCTCCTCCTCCTCAGCCGAGACCGACTGCTGAGACTTAGAGGCCAGGGGCCCCCGCTTGGCCGGCGTGGCCTGGGGGCCCGCTCTTCCGGGGACCCTGGTGCGGGTGTGGGCGTAGGGCCTGCCCGGCCTCGGCGGGGAGCCTGGCGGTCTGCGGAGGTGACTGTCGCCCGCGCTTCCTGCCGGAGCCTCCACCTGCCGGTGCTTGGGAAGGGACGGGGCGGCGTCCTTGGCCGGGGCCGCGTGGGCGGGCGCCCCGACGCCGCGGGCCTCTGCTTCTGAGCCGTCGCCGTGGTATCGGCGCTCAGAATCCTGGTTCTGATTCAGGGGAGCGGTGGGGGGCACCCCCCGGGAGCTGGCCGGGAGGGAGGACTGCCTGCCTCTGGACGCGGAAGGGTCCGAGACGGAGGCGCTCTCCTGGGACGTGGGGTGCGGACGCCCAGCCTGCGGGGGCGCGTGCTTCCTTTTGGGGGCGCTGGACCCGGCGTGGTGCTCGGACCGCGCCGCGGGTGGCCGAGCAGGGGACAGAGACGTGTGGGGAGAACCGTCCTCCAGGGCCGCGTCTGTGCTCTGTTGTAGATCCTGCGTCTTAGAGGACAGAGATCTGTCCTGAGGGTGCGCGCCCGCCCAGGTCCCCGCGGATTTGGGGTTTTCTGCCAGGGGCTCCTTCCGTGGAAGGCTCCCCCCTCTCTGGGGACCTCTTTTTAGGTGATCTACAGGCTGCCTGGAGGAGGAAGGCACGTGGTCATTCACCTCGGTGGCAGGGAGTGGCTTCTCGTCTTCTGCCTCTGTGTCCTGGCCGTGGACGCCCCAGCCACGCCCGTAGTCAGAAGTTGCGTGAGAATTCCCCCTCGAGTGAACTCGGGGAGACGCGGTGGACAGCGGAGAGCTGGAGGGCTGCACCCTGGGCCCCCGGCCACCGCCAAACCTGTGGGGGTATCTTCCGATGGCAGCAAAGGGCTTGTGTCTGTGCAAACCGAGATGTCCAGAAACCGGGGCGCCTGCGGGCAGCCGAGCCCGGAGCGTCGGGGCGCTGGCCTGGTCCTCTCTCCTCTCGTCTTCTGCATCGTTGTCACCATGGTCGCCGTCCGAGGTACCTGCTCTCCCAGAGACCTGTGTCCTTGAGGAGAGACGCGAAGAGACAGAGGAAGACTTGGTAGGGCGTGATGGCGCAGTGACCTTGGCGGCAGGGACGTTGTGACGGTCTTTCCAGCCTCTGGAGAGCGGAGCCGCGGGGTGTGGTTCTGCGGGCAGCAGCCGAGATGACCCGCCAAGGGGTGGACTTTCCTCCCCCACCTTCCGAGCCGCTGAGGCTGGCTTCGCCCCGTGGGGCACGGAGTGCCTGTCCCTTGGGGTGCTGGAGGCCAACTGGCGGCTGGGCCACAAGCCTGGCCGAGCGGACGCTGCGCCCTTGGGCCGAGGATGCTCCGCGGAGGCGTCCTTGGGGTGGAGGGCGCCGGCGGCAGGCTCCTCCGCTTCCTGGTCCAGCGAGTCATTGTCAGCTGAGCTGGAGGGCAGGTGGGCAGAGCCGCCACGAGGGCTGCCCTCGGAGGGTGCGTGCCGGGCCGAAGCGGCGGAGGCCCAGGGCGAGGGCAGCGAGGGGCCAGGCTTACCCAGGCCTTCCTTCCGGGGCAGCGCCGGCATTCTGACCCTCACTGGGGTCCTTCCAGAAGCAAGGACCTGGTGGGCGGGTCTGCTCGGTGGCCTCTGCTGCCGCTTCTGGTCCTGGGTCTCAGAGGGTGACGTTGGCGGGTCCCCTTGGGCATCCAGCACCTCCTCACCGGTGAGCTCTGTCAACTGAAGCTCCAACCCTTCTGTCTTAGGGCGAAGCTGGGTTTTTCTGGGCACCCCTCCATTGGCCAGTATTTTGTTCTTCAAGTCAGGAAGAGGGTTCTTGGCATTTCCATCTGGAGAAGAAACGGGCACATCGGTGTGCTTCGAGGCGGCTTTGGGGGAAGGCTCGGGAGGCTCGGGTGGCCAGCTCTCCTCCGAGTCCGCTTTCTGCTGAACCGCAGCACTGGGCTCACTGGGACTGGCTGGAACGGAGTTTAAAGAATTGGCCGTCAGAGAAGACATTCGAAAAGTCGTGCAACACAGAGTGAGAATTTAAGATGGCACTGTGGAGGCGGTGAAAGGTGGTGACTGTGCGGAGGACTTCTCATTGTTTTGAACACTGAACACATATTCTCAATGACAGCAATCTATTTTAAAGTCCTCTTTTGCTTTAAAGTAATAGCGTGCTAGAAAATAGGTGTAAATTGACTTTCTATAAATTGAATTAGGTTATGCCACAGCCTGTTGTTTAAAAGAACTCTCAAATGAGTACTTTGAAGTAATCCATTAATTTTGCAAAAGCAAAATCTTAGATAGGATTTTCTTAAACGAATTGTCAGTGTGTTGCAAATGCATTAGAGCTGTTCTCCACAAGGCAGGCAAGAAATACACAGAAGCCCGGTCCAAAATGCGGGGGATCCACACCGTAACGATGTGGGGACGGAGGAGGTTGGACTGGCAGGTGACTGGGGTGAGCACCAAATGTGTCATTTCCTGAGGCGTGACCAAAGTTTCCTCTTCCCCCCGACACGCCCTCACCTGCTTCCTCCTCTATTACAATCTCTTCAGTAATGGATACCTCTGCCATTGCAAAGCAAGGCCCCAAATAAAAGACTTCTGAGGTAAACAAAACATTCCGTTAATGTACCCCGCAATTTACTCTCTCTTGAGAGCGGGACTGAATGCGGGAAGGGTGCTGTCAGGGAGGGGGCCGTATATAGCAGTGGGGAAGCCAGAGGCGTCTCCGTTTCCCCCAGCGCAGCACCGTGTAATACCACAGCATGCTGTGGGCCCTCACAGTAGACAATGAAGGAGAGAGCTACGAATAGCTGGTGTAAATGTGGGGGGGCAGAAAGGAGCTCACAGTCCAAATAAACACCCCACTCTGCTTTTGAATTGGTTTTGATACTGATCAGATAAACAAGGTCATTGAAATTCTTCTAAGCTGCACTCCAGAATAATGGAATACAAACCGAGCATTTCAGATGTTCATACTTAGAAAGGGAAGAGAGCGAACAGCTGAAAATGTCACATTACACTTGTGAACATGTCCTTTCCCTGTCGTCATAAACCCCAAAGGGATGTGAGTGAGGTTAATCACGTAATTCCTACATTCTTGTTACTGTAATATTGTAATGGTAGTTAATGTTATTGGCAATCGATAACATTTTAGTCTTTGGGAAGACTAATTTCTAGAGGGACTCTAACAATATTTTAGAAATCATTATGCAAATTTAGCCCCAAAAGTCATCAATGGCGCAGTTCTCAACCCAGGAGCCATGATTCATAGGAACACGCCGCCGATAGCGAAAGGAGAGAGAAGAAAGACACGAACGCAAGATGCTTACTTGTTGGCATAGCCACGACGAAGGCTTTGGAGTGAGGCCCCATTCCTCTCCGGTTTGCGGCCCGGATTTTGAAAAGATAGCGTTCCCCAGGCTGCAGACCGTCCACTAGGGCAGACGTAGTCTCTCCGGGGTAGCTGAGGGACTTGGCTCCAAATGGCTTGAGAGCGGGAGCGTATGAAAGAATGTACTCTGAAATGATTTGGCAGACGGTTGGAAGGAGGAAACTGAAAACAGTCCTGTGTCCAGCAGACAGACTGTATGGGCAGGATGAATTAGAACGTGCATTACTAAGATGAATACTCTAGCAATGCACGCCAAACCGGCAGCCGGAGCGCGAAGACACGGGAGCGCTCGCTCGGGCTGCGGGACCGGGCCACGTCGTTAACCGGCTGGCACCTGTGCGTTCTCGGCACAGCCAACCTGAGGAGCCCAAGAGGCCAGTCTGTGCACAGTTTACCCAAGACGACTACACCATGCCTGGTTTCTTTTCTTTGTTGTATTTACATACGAATTTACTATGCCAGAATTAATATAGCCTGAATAGAAGAAACGATGGGAAAAGAAATGCCAACTGCCAGGAACTGATTCTGAGTAGCTGGTGACAAAGAGTTCCTGTTTATTAATCTGGATGATTTTGATTTGCACATCCAGCCAATTGAATTCCACATTTGGAATATAATCTCACTTTTGTAGGAAGTATAAAATTTCTTAATATATATAGAAAAGGCTATTTCACAACTGAGTAGAAGTTGCTAGGTAATAGACTTACGCACTATCTAATGTTTCCATCTTTAATTGGCTGTATCTATAAGCATATATGCCCTTGATTGACAATCAGCAAGTTCAGTCCAGGCATCAACTATATCTCTGTGCTTATATGGAAATACTGTCACATAAGGAAGCCACATTTTAAAGGCACAGTATTTACCCTCAACTAAAAACTGTACCCTTATTTTTCTCTCGATGAACTCGAGATTCACAAAATGTATCAAATTAATATGAGTAGGAGCTAACCCAGAAAAATAATTTGAATTACAGAAAAACCAAGCAATTACATGCAAGATCTTTTCTTTTACCCAAGAGCTATTTTAATCTTTTTAAAGTACATTAATTTTAAAACTTTCAACCAAAAATACTTTGCGGCATTTGTTTGGGGGGGGGGAAGCATTCTTTTCACATTGACACTAGTCATTTGTGGTGGTTCAAAGTAAGAATTGAAAGAACACACTGTCTATAAAATTTTGTGATTCAGATTCTTTTATGGATTCAGTTCATCTGGAAAGAAATTTAACCAAGTCGACGTGTATTCTTCTATGATGTTTTACGTGTCTCATACATAAAAAATTCCCCATATAATTATGAACCTTCAATCCCACTACTACACCTTTATGAAAATGACCCAAAGCAAGGGGTAAGATCCTGAGTATCTTGGACATAAAAACTCACTAGCTATTATTATTTCTGGCAACACAGAATTGATTACCAAGTGGCTTCTCTCACCAAAGAGAGATAAATATAAACTAAGATGTGGGAGAGGGAAAGAAAATAAGTAGCATGGTTACAAACCCACTAGTGGAGCAATGATCAACTTTTTAGAACTAAAGAAATGTAGTCAGCCAAAAATGTCTTTATTAAAGTTTCAGAAGTCTTTGTAGCATCACAATATTTAATACAGAAATGCCAATGTTTAATTGCCATAAAAAGAATCATTAAAAGGGGCCAACTAAATATTTCTTCTCTTCATTGTTTCTAATTTATTCCTCTCAGAAAATGAGCAAGAATAGTTTAATACAAATAGGTCAGCAAAAATAACTGCCACATGAATACAAAAGAGAGCCCTTCATTTTTTTCAATTAAGAACTTCTCAAAGGAGATTAGTGACTATTTCCCAGATCTCTTTAAGCTTGCATAGTCTCAGGACACTAAGTCTCAGAGCTTCTGAAGACTTAAAAGTCATCTTCCAAAATCAAGAACCAGTAAAAAGTACCCTACAGCACATGTGTGTAGGTGATGCCGAGGAAAAACCTCAATACTTCCCCTTTAAAATGTCTCCACCAGACTTCTGAAAGGCCCTTGAATGTTTTTACCTTAAAAAGAAAAGACGTGTGCTTTCATTTCGTATTCTCAACAGACTATTTTTAAATTTAACGATTTGTGAATAGTTTCTTCAATTTTGTGAACCTACAGCATTCTTTCTACTGTAAGGTCATAGCTTCCTCAACCACTCCAGTGTTAATTTAAAAGGCTGACAAATAGGAAAAAGAATCCATTTTCCATTTGATTTTATTACCTGAGTTTTCAACCCCATGGAAACTATTATGGTCCCATGGAGTTCCTGCTCAGTCCTACTTGGCCTGATTGTGATCGTACTGTCACAATGAAAAGGCTCAAAGTGTGAAAAACAAGGTGTCATTTGTATGCATAAAAGTGAGAACGTCACACCATACAATTAAAAACACCCCTCCTGATAGCAGCTCCCGAATCCCTGCGGGTAAGGAAGGTGAAAAGTCATCTTCATGACTACCTGGATCTCACTGACAATGAAAACCCTGCGCGAAATATCCCTGTGCGTTGTAGGGATATTAATTGTCCAACCTCACGTACGTGTGTTGCTCCCCTATTTCTCGTGCAGCCACTAGGCCTGCGATTGGAACCAGTTCTTACCGGTCTCTATCTGGGGCACTTCACTCCCCTGAGCACCTTACACTTTAAGTAACGAGGTCCTACCTTTCACTTTCCCCTCGGTCTCAGGCAGTGCATCCCAAGCGACAGTGACAGCTGTAGTTTTGCCATTGACTGGCCAGACGTTTAAGTTCTCAGGAGCTGTAGCAGGAGCTAGAAAAAAACGAGGATCCAAGGTTTTAAAATGCCCTTGTGGATGTTCTAAAATATCCACAAGGACTGGATGCAGTCCTTACATACATGGCTACCATGTTAACTTTTATTATGAAAGAAAATTCCACACTTGCTCTTGTATAACAGTGATTTATTATATCAGTTCCACCAACTCATATAAGAGATCAGACAATTAATTTCAGGAACTCATCCTAGAACAAAGTGCTACATACCTCATTGCTGAGTATCAACACGGTCACCTTTGAAGCCCTCCTCTTGGGAAGCTGTGCGCCAACACCAGCTCCTAGTCCACCCTGCAAAGCAGCTTTGGAACTCTTTTTCTGGAATGGCCATCAAAGCTGTCATCATACTCAGAATCTTGCCAATTACGTTTGCATGCTCGCCACCATGTCCTTAACCGTTGGCAGCACTGTAGAAACAACTTGGTGAGGTATCGTAACCTTCCCAAGGGGAGCACTTCAGAGGTGACCATAGTGATATTGAGCAATGAGGGATATGGCACTTTTTCTAGGATGAGTTTGTGAAAGTAACCGTCCGACTTCATACTGAGCTTTGACATATCTAGAGAAATGCTTTCAGGAATTCAGAATTTCTCTCATTATTGAATATTGAAATATACAAAGAAGATTAAAATCCAGTTTTTAAATAAAGTTTGTATAGATATAGTTTAAAAGGAAATCATTGTAATCTTGGATACAGAGCAAAATTCTCCCCAGGAATCAAATGCAACCTCAGCCTAAGACAGAAGGGTCTCCTCTTCACCCCAAAGCCATGCAATGCTCCGGGGACATTCAGGCAAACAGTGGTGACTCATAGATGCTCCACACTGGACTTTAATGTGCTCCGTGTGCCAGAATAACGTGCCAATGAAAACGGCCAGTGAAGGACAAAACATGGACCCAGGGAATTAGTTCCTTGACTTCTTTGTGTTCACACATAGACACCCTACCAAGATTTTGGGTTAATGTAACTTTTAAAACAATGCCTACTCTGGCCTTTATCACTATGGGCTTCTTAAACTGTCCTTAAGCCTTATTTGAGGGGTATTCCCAAGTTGAACATCTAAGGCCGTTTGAAATACAGACCAGACTCTGGTGTTCTTTGGAAGACAGATGTGCTCCATTTGCCATCTCTTTCCCCCTGTGAAATACGGACTGCAAACTCGTACATGGTGTCTGGGATCAGATGCTCGATGAGCACGCGTCTGTTGGAGACCTGCTTGTAATCCCACCTGGCCAGCTCCCCCTTCTCTCGGTAGCGCACCGTGTACTGCCTGCAAGAAAGCAAGACGCAACCCTGCAGCCGGGAGCGGACTCCGCGGGGACACAAGACGCCTCGGCATTTTTCCTTCCCCAGAAGCGATGACTTCGGGAGGTAAGTAGGAAAATCAAAGAGGAGAAAACCCTACACTTTTGACTAAGTTATTGGCTCAAAGAGTCACCCGAAGTTCCAGGCAAAGGCCTCTAAAGCAGGTTGGGAAGGATGGAGCCTAGTGTCTTTCCAAGACCAAAAGCTGAGGCAGAGATTCCAAAGGGGAAGGCTAGAAGGGGGGTGGCTTTGATGAGGCGAGTGCCTTACCAGGGGTGTGTGTGCACGTGTGTGTGCGTGCCTGCGGGGGGGGTGTACCTCCAGTGTGTGTGTGTACACATGTGTGCGTGTGCATGTGTATGCACGCGCATGTGCATGTGTACGTGAGTGCGCATGTATGTGTGTGTGTACGTGTGTGTGCGTGAATGCCTGCGGTGTATGTGTGCAAGCAGTGTGTGCGTGTTCAGGTGTGAGTGTGTGCCTGTGGTGTGTGCGTGTGTGCACGCATGCCTGCGGTGTGTGTGTGCCTGCAGTGTGTGCATGTGCATGTGTGTGCATGTGTACATGTGTGTGCATGCCTGCGGGGTGTGAGTATGTGTGTGTGTACATGTGCACGTGTGTGTGCCTGAAGTGTGTGCATGCACATGTGTGTGCATGCCTGCAGTGTGTGCAGTGGGGAGAGGGCAATGTTAAGAATCAGAACTGGCCCAAGGTATCTCGGCTTTCTAGAAAAGAAAGACAGAAAGACTCATTTCATGCCAAAGCAGCCATGTTTGCTATAGGTTCAGTGGGGGAAGGCAGCATGTGGTTTCGAATGGACTTACTACCATGAGAAGGAGCAAAAATGTGTAACAGACACAGCAGACTAGAGGAGCTGTAACAAGAACTCGAGTGGGTGATCATCAAGGAGAGAAACACGGTGTGAGCAAACACGGCAACATTGCGCAAACTCAGACAGACGACGTCAACATTCTGAGCCCTGCAAATGCCATCCACTGGATTCCTTTCCCAAGAAATCGTCTTTGTGGATCATTTGAAGTGGAAAGTATCTGAAGCTTTTAAAATGTGCTGCTCATCATGACAGTTAGTTAAGGCAGGAGAAGACTTCAGCTGCAGACACGGCACACCAATCAACACAAGAGTTCTGCTAAGGGAACTCGAGTCCCTTCAAGATGTTGGGAATCAAAGTCCACTGGTTCAGGAGCACGTTGTGTTGGGGAGGCCATATGGCTAACGACAGCATCACTAGGAACCTTCTGAGGTCTTTCAAAAGAAGCAGATGTCTTTTTTAATGAGCAGGCAGAAACTACATCTAATTATATATATATGTATATATATTTGTATACACACACACACACACACACACACAGCATTATATTCCATTCAGTTTTTTTTAAAGTACATTCACTTTTCCTGGTTTCAGATAGTTCCATAACTAATACATAATGACTAGGCCATCAAGTCTTTGGTTGTTTCTTACCTACAAGATCAGACAATTAAGTTCACGAACTCATGAAGAAGTGCTGCATACGTCATTGCTGACTATCACTACGGTCACCTTCGAAGGACTCCCCTTGGGAAGTTACACACTGATGCCAGCGCCTGGTCCGCCCTTCAAAACAATCTTGAAATTCTTTTTCTGAAATGGCCATCAAAGCTGTCATTGTGCCCAAAATCTGACAATTAAGTTCATGAACTTGTCACCATGTGTTTACGTTGGCAGCCCTGTACAAACAACTCGATAAGGTGTTATAACCTTGAGTGCTTTGTACAGTGCTGCCAATGTAAGCACACAGTAGCAAGTTCCAGAACTTAATTGTCAGATTTTGGGGACGACAAGAGCTTTGATGACCATTCCAGAAAAAGAGTTCCAAGACTGCTTTGAAGGGCAGACTAGGCACTGGCGTCGGTGCATAGCTTCCAAGGGGAGTCCTTCGAAGGTGACCGTAGTGATGGTCAGCAGTGAGGTGTTCAGCACTTTTTCTAGGATGAGTTCATGAAATTAATCGCCTGACCTCGTATATACCATTTAGTCACTTAAGATATAAAATTTTGATAATGACATTAATCTACCATTAATTAGAAATTGTGCTCACCAGTAGCCTTTTTTACACAAAAATTATTTTCACCTTATAATCGATTTTTCTTCTATTGCTATTGCAAACCAATTTAAAAAAATCAGAATAGCATGACATCACAGCTTTTAAAAAAATGATTCATCCTGTTATGCACAAATGAGCTAGACATGGGGCAATTTGGTGCTTAAAGAACATCTGAAGAGGAGCTACTGTGTGTGAGACATTAGCCAAATGCCCACCAGGCTACGTAAACTCCTCATCCTGCCTTTTTCCTGGATGACAGAAGGAAGGGTAAGACTCCCCCTCAGATGGGCCCATATCCTCTGCATGTGAATAGAGCATTAATGAGACCCAGCAAACACAGGTGGGGACAAAGAGAGAAATGGGATCTAGGACATTTCCAGGCCCAAGGTGAGATGTGTGCATCTCACAGCTGTGTGCATTTCAGAGCAGGGCTGGTAGCATCTGATCTGTGGGAAATGTGTGGCCACCCTCAGGAGTAACTAGGTTGGCATAAAATAGTCTGGTGCAGCTACAGAAGAAGCTAACATTCATACGTCAGGAAGCAAAATCACTCAAAAACAAAACGAAACAAAACACATGTCTCTTTAGAGCTAGATAAACCCCATCTCTAATACATAAAAGAAAACAAAGAAATAAGGAAAAAGTACCTTGATCCAACAGGTTTCTTCTGTTTTTCCAAAATAGGATCCACCCAGGCCACGAGCACAGACTGGGATGACATAATTCGGACATTGATGTCTTCAGGTACGTCCAGTTCATCCTCTTCTGAAATGACAGTGGGACCCACGGAAAGGCTGTCTCTAACAGTAAGCTCTGCCCAGAGTTCCTCTGGCCTCCAGAGTTTATTGTTCACCCTATACAATTTTTAAATTGCTTAAAATAAAAATCTCCACTCTTATTAGCCTTCTTAAATGCTAAGAAATGGGCAGTTCACTTGAAAAGTTGCCCAACCCAATTGACATCAAGCACAAAAGGGGTGCTTTGCCTTGGTCAAAGAGACTTCAAGTAATTTTCTCAATTGTAAGTTTCTGGGAAATAATACAATGTCTACGAGAAGCAAACGTTTAGGGAAGAAAAGCTTGAGCCAGAGTATGTCCTTGGCGATCATGGCATGAAACGAGAATGGTGGTTCAAACAACTTCACGAATCACACTGGGCTCAATGTCCTCGCCTTTTAGAGCGTGTGATTCTGAGACAGATTAGAAGTTATGTTCTGACACAAAACAGAATTCAGTTTGACAGTTTCAACAGACTACGTTACAGTCACAAAGCTTACAGTTTTTGTTCAATCTCTAACGTAAATCGAGACTCACAAGGTATCTTCGATTTTGCTTTTGGATCTCTTGGGCTTTTGATTTTTGGTTTTTGTTTTGTTTTTTTCTTTTCACCTTTCTGGACCATGTTTCCAACTTTTATTATAAGTAGGAAAAGGTGGAAATATTTCACCTGTTGGAAAAGTGACACAAGGACATCTAGAGCAACAATTAATGAATAATAAAAATGGAGCATCATTTATGTGGCACTTCTGTTATACAAGGTAAAAGGAATAATTAATGTAAAATCACAACATGTTATATAATAATATAATTATACATTATGTGATATAAAACTATTACTAAAGATACATTGCGAATTCATGAAAGTAATTATGCTATAGGTTGCCTCTTTAAATAAGGCACACGATCCTGAATAGGTACATGTAATTTGTTAATATGTGAGTAATACCACAAACATTGTGAATGGATGTGGGAAAAGGATCCCATGGTACGTGACCAGTGCTATCAGCAAGCCCCTACTCCACCTTTTCTCACCCTTCTCAACGCTATTTTTACTCCCTTTTAGCTGAAATAAAATCTGGGTGCATATCTTGCACACCACCCCCTGCACACACGCTCCTTTTCCAGTTCACAGTCTGTCACCAGGGGCAGTTTCTGTGTGGATCAGGCTGCTTCTGTCATGGCAAATCTACTGCCCAGCGAGGACATTCCAAATAGTATAAAGAGAAATCTATTTCATCCCAAGAACACTCTAGCCTCTGAGTATATAAGAAACACACTTGTATCCAAAATGTCACCAAGTCTGCCCTATTGTTTCCTTTACACTCAAGAAAATCCATGCAATCCATCACCCAGCCACCATCATGTGGAAGCAACCTGACATTCATACTAGACTGTGGTTGACCAGGTGCATCCTTAGAAACATACCTGAAATCTTCCGTTTCGTTAGGGCAGCCCTGTAGACCGGCTGGCTCTGCCCCCGGGAGTTCATGGACCGCAGGGAGACCACGTACACCGACTCAGAGGCTGTGGGCCAGGGAGTAAGTGGTGAGGCTGGGCGGTAGGTTTTCCCAGAACACGTGTCCCTCTGTCTGCGTGGCCCCCCACTCTTCCCAGTTCATCCTTCTAAGGCATCCCCTCTTGTTCATGACAACCAGAGATGAGGCCAAGCACTGTAGGAACTAAGCTTAAGAACACTATTATGTTAGGAAATGTGGAAGTGATTTTCACCTCTAATTCTTGAAAAATGGCTTTCTAGCTCATCAGCATCAAAGAAAGGTGAAAATGTTTAAAAAAAGAAAGGAATAGCATGTTAAACCCCACATTTCTTTTTATTTCAAAAATACAGAAGAGGGGGTGACCGTTTTTATCTGTCATCACAGGGAGGGAGAGAAGACAGAGTCATCCGGTGTGCCACATCAGCAGCCCAGGTGACATGTGTGCCCTCTGAAACCAAGATCTAACCCAAATCTGCACGATGGAGGCTCTGAAGATTTGCTAAGGGCACATGAAAGCATTTAAACCTAGCTTTATTTCTGGATTGTTCTTTCAGTTCGTTCCCCCTCTCCCAAAATTGTACACGGGACCCACTAGTATCTAACTTCACCTAAACTTGAAAATTTTATTTGGAAAAAGAAATTAGAATGATGAAATAAAATGTAACTCTCAAGTACCATGGAATCGCTTTCATAGGGCAGTAGGGGAATCAATGCTTGTTTTTACAAAGAGCACGTCCAGTTAAACATGCAAGGAGACCCATGGTCAAAAACCTCACACAGAGAGAGTCCTGTTTACGTGAACATCTGTAGACTCATCAGAGTTTAAGGGAAGGCGACACTATCTGACAATCTGCTCTCAAGAGCGAGAGAGAGAGAGCAGGTGCAATTCACGCTGTAACACGAGTCAAGTACTTCGGCCGAGGTCCTCACATCTCCTTCTACCAGAGAGTTCTGACATGCATGCTTCATGCAAGAGAGGAGTCTAGTTTGTCACACTTGGGTTCGCAGAACATCAAACTAAACCTCTAGACAGAGGCAGCCCGCCCGTGCGCTCGGTCCCGGTGCTGTTGACAATGGCCGCACGCGGAGCAGCTGCCACTCAGCCTCGCAGGCCGGGGGCCTGCGCACAAAGCGGCGGCGGCATTCGCCAGGAAGCACCCAGGAAGGAGAGATTTTCCGCAAACGAGGCTTCCGCCCATTTGCAATGTATTTCTTAAAGCTGTTGGATGCTTTTCTCTCTTTATGCCCAAGAGTCTTGAGTTGCTGAACTCTCCAAACTAAGCGTGGCCCAGCACCCTGAGGAAGGACAAGGTCTGTCCCGCAGGAACGGGTGGGGGCGCGTCCCCTCGCTCAGAGGGGTGAGAGGGCCCACCCAGGGTCAGAGAGGGACTCCAGGGAAAGGGAGGAAGGCCGGCCGGCCCTGCAGGCTTCCTTAGCCGCCACCACATCTCATCTCCGTGGGACCCGAGGTCTGCTGTCCTAGGATCTAAGACCAGGCTTCAAGGACAAAACTGCGAAAGCCCAGCCCCGACGGGAAAAGCCCCAGGCCTCGCCTCACATCCACACGAGTGACCCAAGGAATCGGTGCCACAGGGTCTGGGGGCAGCTGTCGGGCACCCAGAAGGCCACCGGTCCTGCTGCTCAGTGCAGGCTCCCAGGATGGGGGAGCAGACAGAGGAGGGGACAGAGCTGTCACATCTGGAAAACGAGCGTCACACCTACGATGCAATGTCCTGTCGTGAACAAGCTTCTAAATACCCCCACCCCAGGGCCAGTGAACGGTCAACTCACCGAGCTTTTTAATCTCGTGCGCTCGCTCGTCTCTTTTCAGTGGGACGTAATTCATCTTGCGGCCGCTCTCCCCGTAGCCCAGAAGAAAACCGCGTGACCTGCGGGGACTCTTGGCTCCAGACAGGCGTGGCGCCTTCCACGCGACGGACAGCCGGTCGTCTGAGGATCGGACGCGAAGGCGCAAGGGCTTGTTCGGCACTTCCTTTTCTTGAAGAGGACACGACACGGAGACTATTAAAGAGCATACCCTTCGCGCGGGCCCTGGGGCATCAAGTCTGTCCCAAACCTGAGCCGCAGCACTCCGCAGCGGGGCCTGGAACACCCATCCTGGTCACCAATGCCAGTGAGGACCCCAAGAGCATCGATGCTCTGTGCCCATGTCCCTCCCCACGTTTCAGACCAAGAGGCCTCAAGGACTTAGAATGAAACCATAACCCTGTGTGCTGCTGGCACTCACAAACCATGACTGTTTTACAAGGTTCTTTTTCTTCTATTTCCTTTTGTCCCCTGGAGTCCAAAACTGTGTATTCTCTGTTGAGAGCTAAACGTTGGCGTAAAAATACGGCAAACACAGTTTTATGGGCTGTTCAGGTGTCTTCCGGAAAGTTCTTACAGTGTAAGGCTGTAAAGACAGGCTTTCCCTGGCCCTTACAGTGACTCAGTAAGAGCTAAAGAGTAACCGATTTCGGGTTTTGATATTCATTTTTCTTACATGTCTAAGTCTAGCCCCTCCAAACAAACCCTGGCCCTGCCCCACCATTGCTGATAGTCTCAGTCTGTTTCCTTCTTGCTAAATCAATCCATTGCAGGAACTGCTCTTGCTAAGAAATGCTTTCATTGTTAGCTTCCTCCAGCAACGCATTCTGCTGGCCGACACTTAGCGTTTCACGTTTTGCTTTTACATCAGTTAAGACTGGTAAGTTGGAGAACAAGGGCTGTGGACCGTGGGACGACCACGCTATCTTTTTCTGAGCCTGGACCACATCCTAGCTCTTATTTGGGGATCCCATTAGGCTAGTGAGCGTCTCTCCAGTTATGCAAGCCAGCTAGTCCCCAGGCATTCTGCCCCCACGACCTGTGTTAACCCCACCATCAATTCCCACCCATTAGATTAGCCTGGACAATTCTCAGCTAGGCTGAGACAAAAATGACATCTAATGTCGTGAGTTAGTGTAAGTTTCAGGGGCACCATAAATAGCCATGGGAGGGTATTCTGAAAGGCCAGACACCTGGTTCCAGTGTTCCGAATCTAACCCAAAGGGATCGCCTTAGCTAGAGTTACCTGACAGTCTCCTGGGCACCCCATTCCAAAAGGCTACTAAGAGAACACCATGTAATGGTTCTACATACATTTCCCCCAGTATACAAAGTAGTGCTTAGTAAAATAT
This sequence comes from Lyroderma lyra, assembly GCA_004026885.1. Lineage (NCBI taxonomy): Eukaryota > Metazoa > Chordata > Mammalia > Chiroptera > Megadermatidae > Lyroderma > Lyroderma lyra. The sequence goes on from PVJL010003231.1 coordinate 135,434, forward strand.
CTTGTTTTGAACCCAATAGTGTAGCCAATGGATTAACCACAGACAACTTCTCCTCGTGCCTGGGGTTGTAAGGGTAACCACTTTAAATGAGGTTGTACTGAACTGATCTCAGTTTTGTTCCGGGTTACAAGGTGAGCTGTCAAGTTCAAAGTCTATAAAAATCAAGGACCACCAAATGATGATGGAAATGGCAAATAGGCTCATTTACATAGTTCAAGGGAAAATAATTTGCCCAAAGTGTTCAGTCCTAATAGCCCAATTTACTGAGGGCACAGCATGAGTGAAACCTGAGTTCCTCTGCTGACCCTGTGAGTTGATAAGACCCGTGAGTTCTTGCATTAACCTTATGAGTTGATTATTCTTATGAGTTTCCATTGGGGATCTTTTGCTTCATAACAATGTGACGTCCAATGTTTCTAGAAGGGTCCAGGCAGACAAATCTTGTTGAGTGTTTGATTTATCTGTGGGCGACTACATCACAAAAGAGGACATGAGTTTCCTCTATCAGCGCCTGTCACTGGTGAACAGACCTTGTGTGGGGCCAAGATAAGAATAGTTTTTTGTTGTTGTTGTTGGGTGGAGAAACATCTTGAATAAACTAACTTATATAAAGCAAAACCTGGCCAAGGAGCAGCAGTCTCATTTATCAACAGTGAAGCTTCAGTTTGTTTTGGGTTTTTTTTTAAGTTAGCAGAGTTTTGTTCATCAGAACAAATACATAAATTTAATTTTTCAGGAATAGCATTTGTGTCATTTTCAGATTTATGCAAAGCTATGAAATAGACTTTTGATGATCCGTAAGCGTGGGAATAGCAGTTGGGAGAGAGAATTTCAAAGGAAGCAAGAAACTTCGTTTCATTTTCTTTACGTTTCATTTTCATTCTCTCCTGAGACATTTCCCCCTCTGTGTGCCTCCAATACAAACTGTCGCCACAGACAAAACTTTAGTTTTAACGGAAGACCTGCTCGTGAACGATGTCGCATACTGTGTGTGGCTCTGAGGGTAAGGTTTGGTGTCACAGGGTGCTCAGCTTCAGGCAGGGGTCACGGCTATTGTACATAAATAAGTCTGCATGGTGCCAAGGATCCCTGACAACAGCAGATGATGTTTATGTCACTTTTACGCCAAGTTCCTGCCTCTGCGCTCCACAGCTCTCATTCTAAAGCCCTGTGTGGCCCCCGTCAGTGCTCCCCTCCATTGCAGAAGCGACGCATCGGTCAGCACGGCGGTTTGGGGATGGTCTCTAGGAAAGTGGGCAAAGCTACTGAGCACACGCACGCGAGTCTCACAGGAGTCAGCTAAAATACGAATGACTGAACAGAAACGGCATTTTCTGCCCAGCGCCCCACGTCCTGCAGTGGAATGGGATCCTGGGAGCTCCCTGTCACTGCAGGGCCTTGGGAGCGTTGTCCAATGTCCCCTGACACTCAACAGTAAAATGCTGGAGGGAAAAAAAACAGTAATAAAGGAGAAAGATCACTGGGATTTCCTAAAGTGACAGGGTCCCCGAGGAGGAGGGAGGGGCGAGGTTCCAGGCGGCACAAGTGTCTGCTCGAGGTGTCCGGCCTGCAGCTCTGTCCTGACTAATGCCGGGCCCACTAAACATCAGTCGCACTGCCCAGTGGCAGGGACAGTAGCTGACCGCTCGGGCTGCCCCAGCTTTGGGCCCAGGCTCTTGCCTGGGGTCTAACCACTCTACACCGGCACCCGAGAATGAGCAGGGCTGGCGCCGGCCCTCACGACATGCCTGCTTCATAGAGGACCTTACAGATTGCCGCGAGCTCTCGCATGGGTAATTTTAATTGTCCTTAAACAGCTTCCAGGTAAGAAAGACAGACGTCATAATCCCCGGGAGAAAAGTGAGGTTCAGAGCGGTGAATCCACAGACCCAAGGCCACACAGCTCTACGTGCCAAGCAGGGACCTGGACGGCACCACTCCGATGCCAAGTTCCGTTCTCATCAATGAGGTCCCTCCCACTTACGCTCCCCCCTCCCCCCACATGCCACCCCCCACCCACCTAACTCTTCTGCTAGTGAATGTGAACGAGGGATCTGAGCTGGGCCGCCGCCTTCAGAGCGTGAGGTGATGCCCGGCCCAGTAGCCGTTAAACGCGTGTGTGGGGGCTTTCCTTAATGGACCAGGCAGCACACTCGGCAGGTAGCAAATGGACAGGACGGGCCGCTCACCAAATACCCCGGGGAGCTGCCCCCACACGTCCCGGAAGTCACAGACACCGCGAACCAGAGCGAGGGAGAGGCCAGCCCCCGAACACAGCCCTCTGTCTTTCCGACCTTTGGATTTAGAAACACCGAGCCCAGTGTTCTTCAGGCACTTACATTTATTTATTTATTTTTCCATTCTGGATCAGACATACAGTCGTGCATCTTTGCTAGATCGCCTGCTAATCCTCTTTTCGGCGATGCACACGCTCAGAAAAACGATCCCCGCGCTTCGGAGTGACTTGCAGTGAACTTTGGAAGTGTTTCCCTGAGCTGTAGGGGAGACCCTCACAGAAGCCTCCCGAAGTGTTCTGATAAATCCCTGTCAGTCTTTCATCTTGCAAACAGGATAACGGGACGTCACACCTGCCAAGAGCAATCACGTTCACCTCCACCCGTGCCGCCTGCGTCTTGAACTTGGCGGGCCACGTTCCTTCCGCGGCTCTGGGGACACCGGGTAGCTCTTTCTCAGAACTGGGTGGTCCCGTTCATTACGTACCATCCACCTGGCAGGTCAGCTGGGTCACAGTTACCCCCTAAATTAGAGCAGAGCCCAGAAAGCCAGACGGGCACCTCTCCTGATGTGCAGCATCAGCCACACAAATTGGCAAATATTCTGAAATCGCATGGAATCCAAATCTGTGCTTCTCACGAAGAAGAGAATCCCAGGATTCAGCGTGCTCTCTGCCCGTGCATAGCGCAGCGCGGGTTAAACATGGCATCTTCTGGCTCTCACGTCAGGTCCAAGCCTGTCCCTCACCGGCCACGTGACCTTGAGCCCCCCGCCCCCCGCCGGCCCCCAGTTTCCTCCCCTGCAAAGCTGGGTGCAGCATATTGGGCTTCGTTAACACGACCCACGTAAAGCACACATGAACGGTGACTGCGTTTGTGGTCGCGCCCAAAATAAAACCACTCATCAGAGTCACTGAGTGGGCGGGCACCCCACCCCCCAGAATGTGAGCCAAGGTCACATCACAGATTCTACCACAGCGCCTCGTGCACAGGGGACACGAAAAACCAGACCTGAGCACGAGAGACAGGCTTCTCGCCAAAGACGCTTTGCACTTTCTCAACATGAGGGTGCGGGTACCCGGGTGACTCCTGGGCGTCGCGCCCTGAGAGCACTGGTCGTGGTCTTCCTCGGCGTCTAGTGGTGACTACTCACTCTGGGTGAGTCCCAACAGTGCTCTGGCATGACAGACGATGTGTCCGCTGTCTCTCTGGCTGAGTCAGCCAGCAGGACATTCTTGTGGTCCAGCAGAACACGAGGGTCATTCAGTCTACAGCTTTGAAGAGTGTCTTGTCCCAAGGACCCCCCTGATGCCCCACCGCACTGACCTCCAGACCTCCCGAATGTGGCCCGTACCGACCCGACCAGACCTCAAGGCAATCAGGGATACTGGTCTGCGGGGCAGGAGGGATCCTGACACCACCGTCACCACCAGAACCTCATTTGTCACCTCTGTCGGCTGCCAAGGTTCCAGAGCTAATGTGCCCTTTGGGTGAGTAAGCACAACCAGGAAGAGGGGAGGGGGTGACAGAGAACCGTCACAGCCAGAAGGGAGACAGGACACGTGCTTTGCTGTCCCCACTCCGCATCTCAATCCCCGGCCCCACCAGCGGCCCAGCCCCAGGCTGACTGGCGTCTGCGAGGTCGGTGGGCGAACGCCTCCTCCCCGCGCTGTGCCAAGGGCTCCTGCCTGGGCGAGATCCGGCACAGACCCCTCCCGAAACCCCTGTCAGCGAGTCACTACACCTTTCTTCCACGCACCAACATTGGCAAGTCTTCCTCTAAAGTGTCCCCTGAATGCCACATCTCCCCCTCCAGTAAGTAAGTGCCCCCAACACGCCCCACCACTTCCCGAGTGTTGTGTGATGTGGGGACAGCCCCAGCTATTTCACGACGAGGAGGACGGGAACCTCATCTCTTTAGTTCAGAACTGTGTCTGTCAGAGTGTCACCCACAATGCCTTGCACATGGGGGTCACCCCCTTCATCATTTATTGGCAGTCTACCAGGTACAAGGCATCTGACAAATGTCCTCACAGTCACCCAGTCACACCCCACCTACAGACAAGAAAGGGAAGCTCGGACGGTTAAGGGGGATTTGGAAGCCGGACAGCGGTGGGCACCGCACTGGAACCAGAACCGGGTCTGTCGGGTCTGCAGCCCTGGCTCTCCACTGCATGCTGGTGGCAGAGTCCGTGTCACCAGCCGCCATGCTGTGGCATGGCCCTGCTCTGGGAGGGGTCCCTCTGCGTGCCTCACACACACCTCTGGCAAAGGCTCTGGTCTGTAGCAGCTGGGGTCACGGCCCAAGACCCTGTGCCACATACGTGTCACCCACTTACAGAGCACGGCAGCTAAGTTCCCACGGACCTGGCTGCTCTGCAGGGGAAGCTGGTCCCTCTGTCCCCAAGGATCTACCCGTCACATTCTTCCACTGACGCATACACGCGTGTCAGTGCTCCAAGGAACGACCATCTGGGGCGGGGCCAAGCACCTGGTCGGCGACACCTGGCTGCCAGTCTCCTCCCGGGGACCACTGGTATGTTCACTGACACCAGGGCGGGCATCAGGGCGACCTGCACACATCGCACCCTCCTTCAGAGACCCAGAGCGGCACCTATGCCACCGCCTGCAGTCAGTGAACCCTCCTGCCCTGCAGGGGTTGGGGGATGAGGGCTCCGAAAGGAGAAACAACAACAACAAGAACAATAACAACAAGAACCTCACTTCCTCCAAGCTGATCAATGTCCGTCCCTAAAGACGTCATGGACTGCGGACGCCTGATAAAGCCCCGAGCACGAATGAAGGGGACTGCCTCCGGGCAGGGCTTCGCTGCCCACTGGGCCTGTCCAGGACGTCACAGACGCTTTTCCCTGTTTCTGGAGCCACGAGATGAAGTCCCGACAGTCACCCGATGGGGACACCACAGGGTAATCCTACGGGATGTGAGGACAGGGACAGTGTGGCCAGCGGTCAGCCCCACAGGCTGGCATAAGGCTGCCAGCATTTGTGCCAAAATGTGGTTCTCGAACCCCCGTCGCACTGACTCAGAAATGGAGCCAATGCTTGAGGCCACCCTGGACCCACTCGATGCCAACCATCGCTGTGGTCGCTATCTGGCTGCCTCACAGAAGTGCCGAATCGCTGCATCACTGCACAGGACTCCTCAGACTTTCCACCGAAGTTTCCCTCCCGGTAAACAAACAAACAAACAAACAAAACATGAACTCAAGCCCCAGGAAGCCCGGAGCACGGCAATTTACGCCCAACCTCGGCCTTATCTCAGAATTGCACTTGAATTTGGCAGACTAGTCCGTGATATTTTGGTGTCTGTTTCAAAGTTAAAAGCTTAAATGACCGACCATCGTACAAACAAGGCCCTGTTGGATGTGGCCGGTGTCTTTTATGCCATCACAGACGCCCAGCAGGGCCGTATTCACCCCGGGTCCCTGAACCCCGGTTTGCGGAGCCCCGGGGACCACTGGTATGTCAGCGGCCTCACGATGTCATCCAAAAGGTCGACAGCTGCTGACTTTGTCCCCAGCAGTGCCATGCCTATCAGAGAAAACTACTCGATGCCATCGACTTCACCCCCAGGACTCAGACTGTGTGTGGCTGCAGAGTGCCATGTCTCCGGCAGGCGGGGGGCCAGCACTACATTAGTGACACCGGAGGACACTGCATTAGTTGGCAATGAAGCCCTGCCACCAGCGCCAAGGACGAAGAGTTTCTACACCTGCTGGCGTGGACGCGCCCCTCGGGCTTCACAGGCCCTACGGCTTTGTGGGGCGCCTGTCCCCACGCGGAGCCGACAGCCTAACTCCACCAGAGGGTCTCCGCATCCCGCTCAGGGCAGTGGCTTATCTATAAGCCCAGAAGACCAAGAGCAGTGGCTGTGGGGGATGGGGTGAGCCCTCCCCTAGCCCAGCCCCCACTGACACCTTGTGGAAGCTTCAGGGAGCTTCTCCAGGTGGCCCACCCTGAAGGCGTCCTCCAGGGTCGACACGCAAGCATCGGAGGTGCCTGCCCGGGCCCGCCTGCCGGGGCTGCGGTTTCTAGCGGCACTGCCTGCGGGCTCACGACGGCCACAGCAAGCCAAGGAAGCAACCGTCCCGTTCTGGTTTTCAGACGCAGACATGGGGCGTTTGCTCACCCCACAGTGTGGCACCGAGACCGCCTCGGAGACGACAGAGCCACGAGGAAGGAGCCTGAGTGATCTAAGCAAAGTCGGGGCTCGATCCCGAGGTTGCTTTGGTTCGGTTCGGTTGTTTTAGTCGGAAGTTCCGCAGTTGCTTTCCTGGGGAGCAGAACAGTAAGAAATGTGGTTGTTCTCTAGCAATGAAAGACCTCGTTTTGCTGAATGTCTATTGGTTATTTCAAGTCTGACTGCTCTCTAACAGACCATCTGCACGTGAAAGATCTAGTTCCGAGGTACGATAGCTTGGTAACTTGAAAGAGAACGTGATTGCTTTCAGGGCTAGTGTCTGCATCTGCCGGGATCCTGTGTAAGATGCTGCCTCCTTCTTCTGTGATGTCACAGCCCCAGGCCTGCCCTTTTGTCACTCAGACATCAGAAGAAAAGCCCGCGATGGCCATACGGTCAGAAAGTGGCCTCCAGCGCCAAGAGGCTGCCCTCTTCACAAGCAGTGGGTTTATGAACTAGTGTGGGTTCTTCCAGAGCATGAAGGTAAAGTCGGCGAGCGTGTCATTCAGTGTTGGACATGTCTGAGAGGTGAGCTGTCCCCATGTCATGCAAGAGGCGACAGTGCACCTCTCCACCTTCCAGCAGTCCTGCCCCTCCCACTGGGGACAGTCACCTGTCAGCTTCTGAAGTGACACCCTCCTGGCACTGAGGAGAAGGCCTTGCTCCCAACCACCTGCTTCCTGGAAGTCACCAAAAGGAGAATCACTGGGCAGAGATTTACATTCATCAAGGCAGGAGGCACCCCAAAACGTTAAGCGCTGGTGCCCAGCAAGGCTGCTCGTGGCTGCTGCCTCTTCCAGTCAGCTGATGGTTCCTGAGTCTCTTCTGCACATCTGCTTGGGCTGCAGCTGCTGACTTCTCTGCTCGTAGCCAAGAACATCTGGCTAAATGAAGCTCCACACATGCACCCCTGTCGCCTACTTTACTGTTAAAGCATGGGTTCTAAGTTGGTGAAATCTAACTGTATTCTGGGAGTGGCAGCTGTGAAACAGACTCTCAGATTAAGAGACCTGAGCCCCTGGGATGAAGGGGCCCGTCCCCCAGCAGGGCCTCCAAGTGTGGGAGGCAGCCTCACAGCCCACAGACCTATGGTCTCAGCCTACTGCTGTCATCTTGTCAGGCCTCTGAGCCTCCCGGACGCTGCCTGTTGTAGATCAGAGGGCTGTCTGCTTTTCAAAGAATTTATGCTAATGTAATGGGCTGAATTTTGTGTCCCCCCACCACAACTCCCATTATTCATATGTTGAAGTCTTAACCCCCCAATTAGCTCAGAGTGCAACTGCATTTGGAGACTGGACCTTTCAAGAGGTGATTAAATTAAATGAGACCATTAACTGGGCCCTCGTCCAATCTGACCGGTGTCCTCGGGAGGGAGGAAATCTGGGCACCCAGAATGCATGCTCACAAGGGAAAGGCCAAGTGAGGACAGAAAGAAAGCATGCATCTGCAAGACGAAGAAAGAGACCCTGGGAGAAATCAAATCCGCTGACACCTTGATCTTGGACTTCCAAATATCCGAACCGTGGGAAAATAAGTTTCTACTATTTAAGTCACCCAGTCTACGGTCGTTTGTTATGGCAGCCCTAGCAAACTAATACAGAGTGCACGCATTCCTTTTGGCTTACGTGTATGCTGCCTCTTTTCCCACTAGCATCTAGGCTTCCCTAAGGCAAGCCTTTGTGCACCTTTTTCACCATTGGGTCCCGAGCCCCTAGACGGTGTCTGAAAAACCACAGGCGCTGCACGGATTATAAATAATTAAAGTCCTGTCTCTAAGTAAAGACACTGAGGTCAAGCAAGGTCGCAGGCAGCAGATGGAGGCCTTCTGGAATTGGAACTGAAACCACTGTTTCAGAATAGATTTTCCTCTGGCTTCAAACAAAACACTGGAAGAGTACGAGGCACCAACAGCCAAAGCGCTAAAGCAAGCCCTTGGGCCCGAACCAGGTGCTGACGCGATTGTCTGTGTCCTGTGGCAGAAGACACGGCGTGGAGTTTAGGGCCCTTCTTTTGTTGGACAGGATCATCGCATATTAACCATTCCTCAGAACAACAGCAAAGTGCAGTCTCCAAGCCTCATAAAAGACAGGGAGATGCATGTTGGTCACTAATGGATCATTTCTCATGTTATTCTTATTACTTTTATTAACAATGAAATGTGATTTTCTTGGAGCATGATAACCAAGTCTATGCATTCTGGATTTTCTGTTTGTTTTTTTTAAGTTCGACTTCATATCATGTGCTGCAAATGGTTTCAGCTAGCAGTTTCTTCCGGTGTCTTTTTTATTATAATGTCTGATAAACGCAGGGTCATGTGTTATGGCAGGGTGCTCTGTGGGAACCAGGCTTCTGCAGGGAAAGGATAATTCATCTCACAGCACAGAAAACCAATAATGAGCTGGAGCATGATTGTCTCTGGTCTCCAATTCCCAGAGTTCCTGTAACATGTGCTTACTTGGAAGGGACACACACACACACACACACACACACACACACACGGTTCTATTAACCCTGTGGGGGTCTCTGTCAAAAAAATTACAGTGTAGGTCGCGGGTATGCGGAGATACATTCATTACTAGTAGTGCTGAAATGTGCAAGACTTCATCATTTCTAGATTATAACTGAAAATAAATTTTTGAATTGTGTATTTGACTATGTTTGCAGTGTTTTTATTTTATTTTTTCACATTTCAGCACATACTAGTAATGAATGTATCTCTCGGATACACGCGACCTACACTGTAATTTTTTTTGACTGAGATCTCCACAAGATTAAAGAAGGCATAAGAAATTAATTACATAAGAAACAGCAAGAAAAACGACTCATTCTAAAACTGTCATCCTGCAGAAAACTTTATCAGGAGGATTATAACAATTGAAATGGACCTTAAAAATACAGAAGATAAGATTCAAATGCAAGGCACAGCATATCTGTGGGTAAAAGGTGTATGCGTCCTTGCGAATGTTTACTTTGTGTCTCCAGGGGTAGACAACCTCTGTAAGAAGCGTCCTGTCCTATTTTGCACACGGCCTAGGTGTACTACCTTCTGGACTATTTTACTGTTAGTGTCTCCCGAGGTTTGCTGCTTGGCCTTCTTCTAATCCTCGCCCTTTCGACTCACTCTACAGCATGACTTCTAAATCGGTGTCTACCTCTGAATTCTCTCTTCCAACTTTCATTCTCTCATCTCTAATCACCTAGAGACAGCTCCATCACAATGCCCCATGGTGACCTCAAGTCCAAGCTATTTGAACAAGAATGTATCTCCCTTCCTCCAAAGCCGGTTTCCTTTTCCAGTTGTTTTGTTCTTCCATCCCTTTTCACCTAAAGGGACTTTGAAAGCTGCCTACACCCATCAAATCTGAGCTGAGAAGCAGATTAGTCATTGGTTTCAACATACTCACCTCCCTCTCAGCAATAACCCGAGACTGACGTGTTTTAAAACATGGTTCATGAAAATAAAAAACACAGCTCCTCACCCTATCGCCTTGGGGTAGTACCAACCATACTCTGAAAAAACCGCATTCACTTTGCATTATTTTCTCACCTTAGTCAAATATATTCAAGGAACACAGATGCAATGTCAACATGTCTCTCAATGGGTAAAACAATATGACAAGACAACATAAACATCCAAATGAAAACACACACACGTATACAAATACGTGTACAAATATGGAGCAGAGATGGAAGGCAGGTCATCTAGCAAGTCACCAAATCATTCATGATCTAAAAAGATAGACTTGATGCAGCATATGGGCCCATAAAAGCCACTGTTTGGTGGGTCCCATCCATTGAAGTCATCTACAGGTGAAAGAGCTACAAATATCCTCACGAGGCCAGGACTGCCATCTCGGCCACCATATTTGCCTGTTAACAGCACAACCGAATCCCCAGATGTAGACGCAGACACACCCCCACACCGGAACATGTAAGAACAGTGAGGAATGAACAACACTGGCTGCAGTCTGGTCCAGCAGGTGCAGAGCACATGGACCAAAACTGTGTGGCATGTGTGTTAGTTTAGCGATGGGGACCAAACGCAGGCTTGTGAGCGCATGTGTGTGACAGAAGCACAACCCTCTTGCGAGATGGTGCTTCAGTGAAGACATGAACCACATGAGCAAATAGTACCTGTGACGGTTTCATTAAATGGTCCTGGACCCTTAATGGGAAAACCTTCAATATCGATCCATTCACCTCCTAAATTAGGAAAATGCAACCTGATAGTTAGAAACGAGGACTAGAGGGTTTTCCACATTTCAGTGCATCATCCCTAATATATATTTAAGTGGTCTTTTCAACAGGCTACCAAGGGACCTACCTGCTCAGGACATACTAGTGACTCAGCATATACTAGTGACTCAGCATATACTAGTGACTCAGCATCTTTAGTCTTTTGCACATGGCTCACTCTTGTGAGTACTCAAACATTTAGATAAAATGCTAACAACTTATATCAAATTTCTTTTTAAAAGGGGATCAACCTCTCCTAGTTTCCAGTCTTTCAGCTTGCTATACAAGTCTAAAAAAATTATTATTATTATTATTATTATTATTATTATTATTATTATTATTTTGGCTCAGAAACTCTTTTCATCATTCTACACTTGGATTGACCTGAAGAAGCAAGAGGGGGACAGTTCTCCCAATCTAAGCAACAAAAACAGCCTCCGATTCTAGATGAGACTTACCAGGCAGGCTCTCAGCTCTGTAAACGGGGCGGCTCACTCCACTGGGGTTTTCTGCAGTGACCAGCACAAAGTACACTACCCCCGGCTCTGAAATATACGGTTTAGGTCACGCCACCGTGTCGCATCTCCAAGAACGACAGTTCAATTCACTGTCTTCCTTGTACTAGTTACAACCACATATCATAAGCAGAATTAAATGGCAAGTGTAACCATAGCATCCTCTCTCTCTCTCTCTCTTTTTTTAATCAAAATACTAACATTCCTCTCGTGCAACTGAAATACACCTGACCAAAAACCACAAAATGTATTTTGTACAAAGCACAAGGCGTGTGAAATAAACCTGGATGCATCCGTGGTCCACAGAAAAGGTTTTAAGCTTTCTGATGTGAAACCGATGTAAGAAACAGGACTGCACTCCTCAGTAAATCCGTGTAACTATAACTAATACTGCCCCGTGGGAGTGCCAAAGGGAAGTCTCGAAAAATAACGAGAAAAATGTAACAAAATTTAGTACGTGGGAACTCTTCGGTGCAATCAAGGTTCATGAAATGTTCTCCGTTTCACAAGAAAACGTTTCCCCTCACTATGCCTGCATGTTGTCTTTGACTATTTCAACGAAAATCTAGAAAAATATTTCTTGGAACCTTGGAAATGTTGTAATGGGGCTTCACCTGCTGACTTGCACCTAGGGGGCAAGGTTAAACAGGAGGGATCTCTTTGGCTGAGTTCCTGAGGTTGTTGAGCTACAAAAGGAAACCATGATGCCAGCTTGTAAGGTGAGCATCCCCTGCACTCGCCGCTCCGAAAAGCAAAACTCTAGTGGTCCTGGCTTTCCTCAAAATGAATTACTATCTTGAGAAAGGTGAGTGCCAATGCCTGGAAGAGCTGACCGTCCGCAGGCATCTGAGGGGACGAGGGCTCGGAGAGGTGAGAGTTAGTTCTGACACAGGCAATAACGCCAACGGCATTTCTCAAAGCCGGAGCGTTCCGGCAACAGACCTCCGCTCTCCAGCCAGAGGCCCCGGAGCGCGGCGACAGCGCCGACACCATCTGGAACACCTGTTGTGCCCAAGACTGGTCTGACTCCCGTCTCACTGTGGCAGGGCCTCGTAGCATTAGGGTTTGGCATGACCTGCAGGACGAACTGGGAAACGCTCCAGGTTCAGACAGAAAGTAGAATCGTGCTTTGCCGGGCGCTTTCTCTCTTTGTCCTGAGCTTATGCGGATTTCAAAGAAATGTGACCCACGTGCCTGAGTCCCGCTCCGTTAACTCCTCAGAGCTGCTTGGGAGAAACTGCTTCTCGGTGAGTCCTAAGACTCTCTTTTTGCATGTTTTTCTTCTCTGCGGCAATCATAACAAGCCAAGGTTAGAGCAGGTAACTGTGACCCTGCTCACGCCTTTGGTCCAAGAGAACCTGCATTGAACCTCACAGGCAGGCTCTGAGGGGCCACACGGATGGGGGAGAGAGTCAGAGAAATGTATGGTTGGCCGGAACCACGGGGAGGGGAGCCTGGGCCCCTTTATCTCCCTTCTGTGCACTTTCTTCCCCAATCCCCAGAGAGCCCAACATTACACCGCAGGAGATGGAGCAGGAGAAAGCGCCGGGGACTGTGGCCAGGAAACTGAGGGGCGGGAGTGAACTTGGACCCACTGGAGCAGCGGTTCTCAACCTGCGGGTCACGACCCCTTGGAACTGTATTAAAGGGTTGTGGCATTAGGAAGGTTGAGAACCACTGCTCTAGAGGATGGCAGCAAAATGCTAAGAGGGCGGAGGGAGAGCTCGTGTCCCACATACTGACTTCCGTTACTTCTCAGGATCCCTCTTAAGATTGGACCCTGAGATGATGGTGGAGTAACTAGAATTTCAGGTTACTGGGATGGAAAGAGCAGAAGATATGGATCCATAGGAGGCAGGCCAAAGCCCAAATTCAAAACCGTCTAACCTGCACTTATAAAACAATATATTTAGGTAAAATTTAAAACAGTCCAAACTGCCAGAACCAATTTTCATGGGGAGAAATGCTACCCCTTAGAACCAGGCGTGGCTCTGCACGCCATAGCACACGTACTCGTACAGGGACCTAGTACTTGAGTAATAATGCCTAAGGACAGCATGGTTCTTAGGTGAGCCTCAAGAGCAGGCTACAAAGTGTCCAGTGGTCAAGTTTGGACAAAAATGGACCGACACGTTTTCCCGCAGCAGAGTCAGAGACTAAACATCGGTTCCAACGCCAGTTTGCCGGGAGCCGCAGGAATACTGGATGGAGTTCGGGTGCAGGACGAGGGAGCAACAGGCCCGTGGCCGCGGTGGCCCGTTCCCAGCGAACCATGCGAGCCTGGCCACAGCTTGTCTCCCAGGGAGCCGTCCTGAGAATGGGACCGAGAACGGAGGTGCAGTTAGTTCTGACGGGGGACAAGACCAGGGTCACTTACCCACGTCGTCAATAAGGAAGGAGTGTGTCTCCGCATTCACCTTGATGTACTTAAGACTTTTCAGTGACTTCCCATAGGCAATGTTGTAATGCTCCACGGGTCTACTGGTGGCATCTTTGGGCGGGTCCCACGTGACTTTCAGGCCCATTTTAGTGGACAGCAGTTTCACGTGCCTTGGCTTCAGTGGGTGGTCAGCTATGCAAACAGCGCAACTATCAACTCACGGGAATGGCAGGTCGGGAAAACGAATATTTTTTTCCCACTGCTCTCTGATATTGTTAGCAAAAGAGCAAATGACTTTCAATCTGTCTGATCCTAAAAACTTTCGCCACAGCCACGTTGGGAGATCGTTACAGTATGACAGCAAAACAAACAGACCAAACCCACGAGCTTTTATGTCTTTTGGATAACTGTGGGTGGCAAGTTTAAATGTGAACTGAAACAAATCAAAATAAACTCTAGGCATTCTCTGTCATGATCATGTTGCCTTGTTGGTGCCAGAATAAGGAATTCATAATTGGCCATGTTCTCCAGAGGCATCCGTGTATTCAAGAGGTGCTTTGCATGGTACAAGCTTTAAATTTTACATGGTACACGCTTTACATCACCTCTGAGAAGAATAATGTAAAACTCATCATCAGGAAGAGTATCTGTTGTATCCAAAATTAGATAACAGAAGCATTCGTTTCCACATCAACACCTTAAAAGGTAGTTAAACTCCTGTTTTTATCTGCATTTAGCTAACGTAAATGTTTCCCTATTTTAACGCAGAAGGAGAAAAGCAAGTTATTAGGAAGTCTAATCACATTCTTATCTTCAGTTAAGAAGTTTTCAAAGAGTATTCTTAATTTTCAAAAATAACCAAAATGAAACGTGAGAGATTTTGTCAAGCAAAATCTCTCAGTGCATTATCTCACTGATAAGGCCATGTGGAAGATAACATAAATAGATGCTAAATATTCGTATCACAGTCAATCAAATTTGGGCCAAACTTGAAATCTTGCATCAAACTCAGATCTGAAAGTGATTATTCAGTGATGCAAGGTGTTTGCAAGGGGAAAAATATCCCCTGACCCCCAAAACCCAAACAAACCAGAAACCTTTAAACTTAGGAGCATTAAGAACAGCGAGCGTGGGCTCTCGCGGCAGGAGGAGGTTCGTGGTGGCACACAGACTGGTTAGTACGTGATTTGAATCCTGAATGGAGCTTCTGAACAGGATAAGCACAGCCGATTCTGACACAACATCCCGCTCGCGTCCCCCAAACCGCCCCACTCCCTCTAGGGGACAACACTGAGGGCGGGAGGGGCTCCTGTGCGTCTGCTGGAGAAATTCGGGGAGCGAGACGAACCACGTCTGAGCACGGTGACTCGAAAGCATGCGGGAAAAGAGCGTCCGTGCTGGAGACAAAAGCACGGTGTCAGGCTGCGGGCACAATCCAAACCCACGAACGCCCCCGCCCCCCTCTCGGGGGGAGGCCCCTGCCACCCTGACGGGTGGGAGAGCTCCCAGACAAGCAAACCGGGCGCTTGCTGGGAAATGCGCGCCGAGGAACCCCAAAAGGCCGCACGCCAGCGCGTCTCCGGGCCCGGGCGGGAGCAGCGAGCCCCGCTCCTCTCCGGGAGCCCTCCCTCGCCCTCCCTCGCCTCCGAGACGTCAGGATTTTCTCTGCCAGGGGAACTGGGGGTTCCTCGCTTCCCTCCAAGCTTTCCTGCAGAACCCCCCTCCTTCTCTGCCATCTCGGCCTCTCACTTTCCCTGACGGCAAGCCCTACTTCCCGCGGCAGCAGAAATGACAGCAGGAACCCCATATGTCACACGGACCCCCAAGGAGCATGGACACGGGGCCAGGGCTTGGACGCCGCCCCGGGAAAGCTGGTGGCTCCTCCCAAGGAAGAAAACGAGTGCGGGGACACGGGCTAACGCTGCTCCGATCTGCATCTCCCGAACACAAGTTTGACCCTGGACAGACAGTCTGCAGCGTGAGACCCGTGCACCCCAACACCCCTACATTTTCCACTGGGCCTTAGTCATTCAATGGTGCAGAGCCGCCCGAGCCCGCCAACGAGTCCCTTTCATGACTGACAGCGGAAAAGGGGGACAGTTTATAATAACTTGGCGTCCTTCCCTGGCGATGTCCTTGGACAGGACACGGAAGCGTTTCTCACTCACGTGACAATCCACATTCAAACGGGCGCGTCAGCCCAGGGGAAGGAGCTCCAGAGATGACCCAGGTACAGAAGGGCGAGGGGCAAACACCTCCGGGTTGGCACAACCTCGCGACTCTTCCTTCTGCTTACCCAGTCCGCTGTCCACGTGTGTCCACGCGGGGGCTTCTTCGTTGTGCCCTCGCCAGGGATCAAGCCCCCTCGGGCACCGTCTCCACTCAGCCCCTGCCCGGGCCGGCATTCGTATGTTAAAAAAAATAAGCCAGGTGGTGGAAAGCCACTCTACGCCCAGAGAACCGGGCAAAGCAAACGGCCAGGGAGGGGGGGCTTATTGAGTGTGTGCCAGCTGCCACCCACTGCTTGAAGCACTTGAACTTGCATCACAGGAGGTGCCCGAACACACACGGCCCGGGGGGTGTTGCTGACTCTGCCCCTGCTGCCGGTGAGGAAAGCAGGGCCTGGAACGGAGAGGTTAGAACTTTCTAGAGCCACACGCTGCACCAGGCTGGGGCCCAGGCCAACGCAGCTTCGTGCAGCTCCACAGCCCAGTCTTCCCACAGCTCTGTCCCTGCTCATAAAGGGCCAATGACAACCCCCCACTGAAATTTAATTCACCTAGGAAGCCGCGACTACCCTAAAAGAAACCGGAAACCTCCATACTTGTGTCAACCCTTCCCTCTATCCACCGCCCCTTCCCACGCCGCGTTCTTCTCGGGGGGCACTCCTGTCCCCACCCACCGTCACTTCCCCGGTGCTGGGTGTCCTCAAGGAAGAACAGTGAACGGGACATGTGAATGATGTGCTCTCTCAGGGACACCTACATTCTTACGACAAAACCTCAGACCAGAGGTTTAGGCCTTAAGAGTTCCACATGAAGTTACTTTTAGAATACAAAGGACTTTGGGGGACCCTGAAATCACACCTTTGAGACAACCCTCGGGTCAATCTCCTGGTAAGATCAGTTCTGACTTTAAGGTTCTCCAAAGGCCCCAAGCCACTATACCCCACCCCCTCTTCCACGCTACACCCCGACACATGCAAATCGGGCCAGCCAACAACACGTCACTTGAGCAGCAGATGCTTTTCTTTGTTCGATTCCCATCAACTATGTAACGTGGATGACACGTTTGGCGCTTCCTGGGGCATGTCATCCAAGCCTTGCTCAGAAAGAACTGCGTGAAGAGAGGGCGGCTGGGTGAGAGGCCCCGCCCAGGCCCCCCAGTGCCCGAGCTCCGAGCAAACGCGTCAGACCAGCCTCCGTGGGAGGAATAAGCGTTCCGTGCAGGTCCGGGTCACGTGCGTGTGCTGGGGGCGAGAAACCTGACGGCGGGCTCTAGTCCTGGCTCCATTCCTCACACGTGAAGCAAAGGCATAAGGAGTAGGGAATTGCTCTCAGGGCCTGCAGGCTGCTCCCTGGGTTCTGTGGTGAGGGACCCGCACTCCGGTCGCATAACGATGGAATACAACGACATCTACTTCTGAGTGTTCTTAGCAGCTCAGAACAGACCACCCTCCCTGCGAGCCCAGTGACGCCCACGGCCGTCCGGGATACTGCACGGCATTCTGATCTGAGCAAGGTGAGCCCGGGCACGCTCCAGCCCTAGAGCCTACGAACTGCCTCTCTAAGGAGACCAAGGGCCAGCACAAAGTCAGTGCCACGGGAATGGTATGGGCCGGTAGAGGGGACACTGGGAGGTGCCTCACAGAGCTCCTGTGACAGCTTAGGGCCGTGCAAGCTGTCGCTACCGTCTCCACAGGGTGCAAAATGAGGAAATGAGCTGAAGCTGCCGCCTAAGGGATTTTAGGTGAAGGAGAAAGCATTTCCTGTCCGTGTGCTTCCCCTTCGCTCCCCGTTCAAGGCTGCTCCAGACGGAGGAAGCCACAAAGACTCTGCTCTGACTCAAGCCATTTCATAGGACAACAAAGGCATTTCCACCCTTCGTCCCGTGAACGTCATCCAGATCCAAGGACATGCTGCCACATACCGAGCGGCAAAACGATCTTTTGGTGGTCGGTTAGGTGCCAGCAACGGCCAGGCTGCACAGCTCCAAGCCACGGCTCCCGTGAGGCCTTCGCTGGTCCGCGGCAGAACGGGGCCCAGGGCACGGCCAGCACCTGGCGTTCTTACCTGGCCTGGGCTCCAAACTCCAGGTCTTACCCAGGCGGGTCGGTTTGGTTCAAGGGTCAAAGTCTGGGTCTGGGTCTCCTCTGGGATGGAAACCAAGATTCCAAGGGCTCTGCAATGTCTGTCCTGGGAGGGTTTTCAGCTTCTGAAGAAGGGCCTCCCGGGACTCTCCAGGGCTGACCCCTCCCTCAGAATCCTGAGTCCAGAGCTAGGTCCCCAGGGCCAGCCGGGCCTGACCAGCATCTTCTGGCCCAGTCATCAGAGTGGATGGGGTAACAAAACCTCACCTTGGCTCCAGGTACGACCACCCACCCTGTGCTCGAACATGAAGAGATTCAAGGAAAAACAATGTTTGGAGGATTTAGACTAGTGAGGTCAACCGAGGGTCTCCAAAGCAAGCCATGTCGAGGACCAGGAAGGTAGAGCAGATGGGTAAAGACATACTAAGGGTGACAGACCTGAAGAGGAGACTCTCATGCCTGTGTCTTCTAATCTGCTAGTGCCACCAGGTAGAGGAAGTAGACCAAAGGACACTGGGCTCTTAGCATTCACCCCGCTAAGAGCCTCATGGAGGACAGGGAGGATGGATGAGGCCAGAGGCCAGAAGCAAAACATGAGAAGAAAATGCAAGTCCCCAAACACCCCCGCTGGATGGGACCATCAGCCTGAGGTCAAGCTGTGGCGTGCCCTCAGGGCTAGGGTCAGGACCGCTGCCCCACCTGCAGGAACCTCCCCAGGCCCAGCTGCTGTCTGTCCCACCAAGGATCCTGCAGTTATGGTCGGGATGCCCCTCCCCACCCCGTTTCCAAAAGCTCATTTCTTAGCCCAGCTCCAAAGTCAAGTTGGCCTCTAGCTTGAGCATCCACGCCTGGCCCGTCCTATCCCAGCCCCCAGGTTTGCCCAGCTCATGCCATTCAAAACAGCCCAGCAGAGAGATGAGATGACAGTGTAAAAAGACCCTGATAGCACAATGCCAGCCATCCGGAATCCCGATTTCAGTATCAGCCCCTCCCACTACAAAATTCCCGGGTTAAATGCCATGTCTGAGAGTGAAGCCTCCTGGTCTTATGGCTGAATTTCAATCGAAAGAAATTAAATTCCACATTCTTTCCTCTCTTGCTCATTCTGTTTCGCCCCAGCCAGAGGCGTTTCACTGAAATGCCCAGATGGGGTCAGGGTTCCCTCAGCAAGTGCAGGGTCCACCCTCTGCCTCTGGAGTCGGTGTAGATTCTTCAGGATTCCCCGAAGTAAAAAAAAAAAACTTGCCTAAATTCTTCAAGAGTCCCAAGACCTTAAAATCTCCACCAGGCAGCAAATCCAAAACATGCCGCGTGAAGGACACATACCACGTTTGTCTACCCAGGGAAGCGTCCCACCCCCACCCCCAAATTCTCCTGGAAACAGACCCCTGACCACGTGACCTCAGCCGGCCCAGGAGACATCACTGGAACTGACCCAACTGGAGCTGGACCCTGGGCACTGCTTTGCTTTCTGACCACGGGGCTGTGCATGAAGAATCCTGGAATTGTCAGTGAGCAGCTCTCGCCGCCACACGGAGAAGAGAGCAGAGACAGGGAGAGAGAGTTGGGGGGAAAGTCAGAGCACCTCGAAGGCTGGCTCAACCCCTGCGCGTCCCAAGGCACAGCTCCACGTGCCAGCGAATTCTGGGATTCAGATTAGTTCAAGTTGGGTTTTTGCCACTTGCAGTCAGACTCTGGTGGATGAAAAGACGATGAATCAAGATCTTCTATGAAAGTTGGAAATAACCTTTCGAAGCTACCCCAGCAGCCAGTACGTTTGGTCACAGAAGGCTGCCCGTGCAGACACACCCAACGACAGGAGGGCCAACACCAGCCGGGACGGCGGCCATCCTGGCGGGGCGTTCTGTGCAGCCCCCCAGCTTGGCTGCCGACGCTGAGAAGTAGGAGGGGACAACCTTGGTTAAGAAGAAAACCCCCCAAACACTGAAAGTATTTCTTAAGTATACCAAGGACTGCTCCTTAATGCAACAAACCCTTGTGTTTATGTAAGTCTCCCTGCTTTTGTCTTTGTTTGAAATTCAAGTTTTACTTTCCACTGGTGACCGCCAAATACTTCCCAGACTCTCAAATGAAGAAAACACAGCTCTCAGTGTAACCACGAGTGTTTGACTAAAACTCCAACCTACGTGCCAGGAAAGGTTAGGATGGCCGGCCGCTGCCGTCTGGCCTGGCGGTAGGCGTCCGCGTGAGCGTCAACGCCGAAACTGTGATTCCGAGGTGGGGAAAGGCAGCTGTTGTCCGGAGGCTATCGGACAGCACAGGAATATTCCAAAATGGGGAAAGGTCCAGCTCTCTGGCAACATCTGAACAAAACCCTGCTATGACTGAGTGAGTTTTAAATCATTTTTTCAACTATGTGTTGGAAGTATAGTTGCCAAATAATTATGACCCTTCCCCCGACCACCAAAACATAAAATAAATTAAAAAAGAAAAACAGGAAGGACGTAGAGGTTGTTTTGCAACTGTGTGAAGTATAATTTACAGACGGCTGCTGGCGTTTTCCACCTGGAGGCTGGGTTGGGTGGACACAGTCCGAGTGTTGAGGTAACGGCCCAGCTCCCCTTGTGACCCCGCAGACCCCGCGGCTCAGTAAGGGGCTTTTCCACAGTCAGCATGGCTCTCCAGGGTGACAGTAAAACACGAAAGCAGATTGGGCGCCTCCGGAGTCTTCAAACCGAACAAGCTCTCCAGGGAGCTGCAAGAGCTCTGCGCACAGAGCCTCTGACCCCACCGCGGGGAAGCCACACAGAGCTGTCCCCCGTCAGAGAAACGCCCAGGCCACAGAGGTCCCTGTCCCTCAGGAGACCCAGAGCTCTCCACACTTCATCTCTGGTTCACATGCCTCAAACCCCAGTGACTCTCTGTGTGTCGTGGTGACTTACTGGATTCTACCCCATGCCCGGTGTCCTGTCACATTTACCTGGTGAAGGTGTACACAAGCAGACCAGCAGACTAGTGAGAAGCTAGAAGCTTCCAAATGCCCCTGGCTGCTCTGTGGGTGGCTGGAGAACTAGTCTCTGGCCACCCTCAGCATGTCCCAGGTAACTGGGCTCTGTGCGCCCTCCTGCCCATCTCTTCCGAGGCCTCAGCTGAACCTCAGCTCCCAGTGGCTTTCCCTTGCCCCGTGGGCACTTCCCAGTATTGTGACAACTACAAAGCACGTGCACACGCCCAAGTGCTTCCAAGATGGTCCCGGAATACAGCTGCAAATTACCTTTTTGTCCGTCCGCCACCTAAAGCTCACAGCCTGTGAGGAGAGCTTGTCCGAGCGCCCGCTGTCCTCTCCAGACCGTCAGCGCCACCGCCCCCCCTCATCCTCCTTCGTGTGAAGGACACCGGCCACCTTGGGCGGGTTGCAGCTGGGCGTGTGTCATGGGAAGACCCTCACAGGCGGCTGCAGGAAGCTGCTCCTCTGCTGCTGCACATAAGGTGGTGACACCGAGGCCACCTGCTGGCACAGGGCAACTCCCCAGGACAGAACCCGGGTGCCACTCAGGGCAGCGCTTTCTCTCCTTTGTCCACTGCTCCTCGGGGGCCTATCCCCTACCCCAGGCCCCCTCCATGCAGTCACAATCCTGTGATTCTGGTGAACAAAGACCCAGATCCAAATGCTCCCTCATTCCCTCAGGGGTTAATGGCTCCCTGTGGACAAAGTTCACCTAGAAAGTTCTGGGTTCTAGCTTGTTTGTGTATTTGTATGGGGGCGGGGATGGGGGAGACGGTGGAGACTAAATACTCGTCAGTAGGTTTCAGCTCACGTTACCCCCCTTCTGTTGCCTCCTTCTTTCCTTTCCTCAACCCCCTAACTTGGGAAGAGCTACAAGCCTCGGGGCACACAGACGGTGGGGCTGAGGGGCTCCCCGGGGCCGTCGTGGCTAAGGCCTCGGCACTCTCACTGCCGCAGCCTGGGAACCACCAAAACAAACAACAAACAAACAAACAAACAAACCCCACGAAAATGGACAACAAAATGAGGCAGCAAGGAATTCTGTTTCAAAACAAGTGGCCACACCACCATCAAATTCTCAAGCCCAAAGGGTAGCCTTAGAACGCAATATGGCTTCTCTCCCAAGTGCCTTCTGACACGACCGCAGTTAAGGCTGAGTTATTCCCGCCCAAGTCCCCCCTGGAGGGTAAGCACTGCCGCGGGGTGCCACGCGCCCGGCTTCTCCTGCCCTCCTGGCCGCCTTGAGCTCCCCCCAGAGTTGTTGGCGGTCACGTGACCGGTCCCAGCCAATGATGCGCATGAGGAAGTTCCTGCTGCCCCCTCCAGGAATGCATTCCAAGGGGGCAGAGATCTGCAGTCATGAGCTCTGGGCCTGTCATGTCTTCCTCCTTTTCTCCTCCTCGGGGATGTCAGCATGATACCCAGCGTGGCAGCGGCCGTCTTAGAACGTGACATGATAGGCCTGCGAAGGATGGCCTGGCCTGGGATGGAAGAGTGGAAAATGGAAAGCTCCTGACTCCCTGAGCACCCCTCTGCTCCCAAGTTTGTTGGTGAGTGACATAAGCTATTCTCGGACCTGTTTAGCCACTGTTGGTCAGATATCGTGCTCTCAGCAGCCCAGTCCATTGCTACTTGGTATCATCATTTCTGAATCCATAAAATCAAGTCACTTTTTCTCTGGATTTCTAAAGGAGAGCGGCTTTGTTTTAACTTTGATTTCTTTCTGTGTGTTATTTCTAAGGGATCTGCTCTGGGGATTTAATTTTGACAATGTCAGAGCTTTATTTGTCAGCATGCCATGGACTTGAATAAGTACATCTGTCCGGAAAAGGAAGCAGCCAGAAATGGGAGTGAACTTCACCAGCAGAGCTGGCAGAATTTGATCATTAGGGCTTAAGGGTTTGAAGCTCTTGGCCATTTTATTTCGGAACCAAATGTAAGCAAAAGCTACTGTTCCCAAGAAAAAAAGTAAGACTGGTTCTCCATCTAAACCACTAGCTTCCCAGAATGGTATAGAGAAATGGAATTGGAGGGACTCCGAAGATATATTTATTTATAGCAAGAATAAGAAAACAAGGGGCTCTAATGAGAAAATGCCTGTGGATGGGAAGGGAATACAGGACTTGTGCGTGCTGTCGACCAGCCTCTGAGACCCTACAAGAAACCAGTACTTCCCATGTTTCTGTGGGATCTTTTGCACATTCTTCAAATTCAATTCTCAACTGAAAAAGAGTTTCTTCAAGAATTACCATTGTTGGCTGGTCCAGCTTATACTCAGCCTACGTATAAACTGCCTGACATGCCTGCCAAAGAAAACTCCCTAAAAATTCATTCCTTTTCCCAAAATGTGAAAGTCATTGTCTAACTATGTTAAACACTGGGCATTACTGTCTTAAAAATTACCACTCATCTTGCTCAACAAGCTGAAAAACACCCTGAGAAGACAGACCAAGCAAGTGTTGTGGCAAGGTAGGTACGGAACCAGATACATGAGAACCACGTGACCGGAAGCCAAGCACCACATAGACCCAATGACAGCCCAAAGTCTTAGTGATAATCCCTTCTAAAAATATTTTTAATATTTAAAGTGTTTTTAATATTTCAGATAACCACGTAATGGTTATGGACAGGCATAGGCAAATCATCTATTAATGAAGAGGTAAAAATGTACAACGCCCCAAGCCAAGAGTTTAAGTTTTGCAGCGGGGCCATTTATGATAAAGGAAAAAATGGAGAGGGAAAGGAGAAGGGAAAGGAACATCTGTGTGTCGTAACTAAGTGCCCACCTTTTCATTTACTTCTGCGACAGACATGGACAGAGTACCTACCACGTGTGAGGTTCTGAGCTAGGCACTGGGGCCCCAGTGGTGATTACAGAGTTCTACGTTATCCTAACTGTCAGCTCTTGAACCTCCTGCCCTGTGTACAGTGCTTTGGTTAGCCTGCCTTCGTAAATGAGGAAACTTAGAGAGTTAAGACACTCGCCAAGGGCACACAACTAGTAAGTGACACACAATCCAGACCTCCCGAGACCATAGGCCATGCTCTTTCTACGACACTTGGTTACCTCTCAGCTATAATTATCACCACAAGGGATCAAGGCAGGCCTGGAGAGAAGTCAGAACCAAAGGTATGAAGCTGGAGTCATCAGAGGGAGCTGAATTCACGGGGATGCTTGAGCCCATTACACTGGATGAGCTCACGTGGATATCAAGAAGACTCCAGATTCCAAATCTTCATGTCTTGGCCCTTTACTTCCTCTGCTTCCAACAAGAACTGAGCACTGCTCCTCCTAGAGGCATCTCTTGTCCTGTCTTCCCGGACCCCACACTCTCCTGCCTTCCAGGACACCATTTTCCCCAGTTCCTCTCCCACATCATAGGTCTGCGTTGCCAGAACTCAAAATGTTGGAATGCTTCAGAGCCCCGCCTCTGGACCCCCTCTTCTCCATGTGCCCTCCCTCTGTCTGCTTTCCCTAAGTTAGCACATCGGGTCCTACGATGGCAAACATCGTGCAGATGCCGCTGACTCCAGAGTTCATAACTCCAGCCCTGGCTTCTCCTCTGAACTCCAGTGTGCCCACCTGTCTGCGCGAACTCTCTACCCAAACAACACAGGCATCTGAGGCATGACCGGGGAAGAGCCATGCTAACTCTGAAATATCAGTGTTCGAGAGGAGGACCGGGAAACAAGATGCATCATGAAAGATCAGAGTGGAGAGATTTTCAGGAAGAAGGAAATGCCCATCAGAGTCAAGTCAAGTCAAGGCCGGGAAGAACCCACTTTTCTCCACCAGTACTTCGGACAGTGACCCCCATTCACAGCTCCCAAACAAAACAGGCATGCCACCAAAGTTTCTCTCTGCAAATATCAAACTTAACTAGTTCCCTGTCTACAGCAACCCTCAAAGGATTGATGGAAGAATAAAATGTGCAAGAAAATCATAAAGCACTCCACGAATGTGAGATACAACAGGAGGAAGGAGGGCAACAACAGGGCCAATGGCCCCAGTAAACGTGAACAGAAATGACCGGCCGCTTCCCAGGACCAACTCCGCCCTCCCCACTCAGCCGGCGTGCACTCCGGGTCCTCGTTTCCCTCAATCTTGGAAAATACACTTTCAATTAAAATGTCAAAATCTTGGGGGTTGGAAGGAAGTTTAGGGAATCTGACCCAACGGCTCCTCCTCAATCCACCTGTCGATTGTGTGTCTAAAAATGGTCTTCAGTATTTTCCACAACTGGACAGTTCTACCCAGATTCCACGCTTCCCCCACTTTCAAAGGTACACAGCTATGAAGGGGTTACTCAGGTGGGTAACACAGAGTTACTAAGCAAGTCACTGCCCTGGGAATGTAAGGAATTAATCACAGATATATAAGAAAGCCAATGGTCTTCGTTCTCCTGGGGAAGCAGTAGATGGGCACATGAAAAGAAGAGTAACAGTACCAGACTTTCATTGTCGGCTGAGTGCTACTAACAATAAACATTGTCAGGGATCAGAAGGCTAGGATGGCCAGAGAACAAAGCACAGTGTTGGTGGATTCCAGGAGGGTTTCTGTTAGAGATGTCCCCCACGTGTGGGAGCTCTGGCACACTGCCTTCCACGGCTTGAATTCTAAGATGACATTTACTCAAACCCTCTCTGCGACTCCAACCCTCTATCCCTCAGAATGTTCTGAATTGCTTCCCGCAGTGAAAACCCATCATGATTTCAGAGCATCAGTGGACCCTATGGAACTCATCCCAGAGACCCCAAGTCAAAACCCTCGTGTTCTACAAGAGAGACACACCAGTCTGCTCAGACAATGGACTGTGTCCCACCTCCCAGACTTCATCTTCCCCAGGTGTCAGAGCCAAAATGAAGTCACGACACAGATGTGACATAAGATCAGCCCAGGTCTCGGGGAGCCAAGGAGCTCGTGGTCTCTGCCCCACCGCACACTTGTCCTCTCTCTGGCTGTGGCTTGCCTGGATATCTGTAGGGACGTGTGGGCTCCGAGAGTTCCCAACCACATGAAGATGCTTCAGTTCTCCCAGTCAATCAGAAAACAACAGAAGGAAATTGTTGGGTGGGGTAGAAAATGGGGTTTAAAAACAGAGCAGGACCAGGGCATATGTTAGAGCAAAATAGAACATGGCTGCTTTCCACGACGGTGAGGATGTAGAAGAGGAGAACAAGGCTGCCTCATCTTATCCCCTACAAGTCTCCACTAGAGAATAAAATCTACATAAAAGTAAAAATAAAAAAAAAGAGACAGTGGCACATTCCAAATGTTACTGAAATAAAAATGTAGATTGAGTCAACCCCGAAGTGCACCCTCCAGGCTAAGTCCTCAGACAGGTTTTGTGATTTCTCTCGCTGGTCTTGTAACTCTATGTGCATCAGTATAGAAACATTCGGAATGGAACGGGCTATGTGGCAAGTAGAGGTTAATTAGCAAGCACCAGGTGATCCTATATGGCTACACTCACCACATTCGATGTCATTGCCTACGGCTATGTTGATCCCAACGTCTTTATTAAGTCTTGGTGGCCTGGGCCTCAGGCCCGAGTGCAGTCACTTGTCATAGAAGCTCTGAGTTCATCACTTAATTACTTACTTGATGAACAAAGGATCCTGCCAGGCTTGAGCTATGAACTAGGCCCAGTGAATGTGTGTAGGACTCGGTGACTCTGGGTTGACAGTTCACACACACAAGACCACGTAATGCCGCCCCACATCTCAACGAGTGTCGGAAGCTGTGTGAATTTTCACCTACTCGAAAGCACTCACGTTGGTACACATACCACATGTTTCAGATTGAATCGTGTCCCCCCAAAAAACATGCTGCCCGGTCCCCATGAATGTCATTTAGAAATAGGGGTTTGAAAGTGCACTCCAGTTAAGATGAGGTCGTGCTTGCTTAGGGTTGGGCTTAATCCAGGATGATGGGCGTCCTTCTAAGAAGACACAACGGGGAGAAAACCAAACGGCAATGGAGACAGAGGTTGGCGTGATGCATCTAAAAGCCGAGGAATACCGAGGATTGCCAGAAACCACCAGAAGCTAACAAGAGACGAAGGATTCTTCTCTGGCCTGCAGAGCGAGTGGGGCCCTGCCCGCCAGATTTCAGATTTCTAGCCTCCAGAACGAGGGGAGAGTATTCCTGATGAGTAAAGCCACCCCACTGTGGTCCTTGGTTACGGCCACCCTAGGAGACCAGTGCACCCCATAGGAACAGGGTCCAGCACAAACAATACCCCTTTTTTTAAGAGCTGGTAATCTATATGAAATCTTTTATTACAAAATCATAAGTATGGTTACGATTTGGTCATAAAATCACAAGTCAAGTCCAGGCATTACTTCTGTAATAAAATCATAACCATACATGCTTACGATTTTGTAATAAAAGATTTGGTGTCAGTTACCAGCCTATAAAAACGGGGTGTTATTGGTGCCAGACCCTTTATAATCCTTCACTCCAGCAGCTGGGCTTCCAACAGGCCAGTGCTCTTCAAAATCCTTGCTGACCCCACAGGGCTGGGGTGAGAGGGGTGCAGGAGGTGTCCGACACTCGGCATACCCACGTGTCCTGCTGGTGTCAGGTCAATGTACATGCCCGCATGTAACGTATATGATATGTGATTAATGCCAAGGAAAGCACGTCCACTTGTCCATCAAATAGAGGGTCCAGCAGAAGTCGCACTGGACCCTCTACGGGAATGTCTTGAATTGGAACATTTCACCTAAAATGTCACCGAAAGTATGCTTGAGTGTGATATTGTTAGGTTACAGAATCCCATGCTCATGATTTTGTAATAAAAGATTTGTTTATAAATTACCAGCTCATAAAAATGGGGCGTGATAAGAAAAGATGAAATAGGGCCATTTGCGACAAGATGGATGGACCTCGAGAGCATCAGGCTAAGCGAAATAAGCCAGAGAAAGCAAAGAACCATTGACTGCACTCACATGTGGAACATAAAACTGAAAGCAACAAAGAAAAAACAAACAAACAAAACTCACAGACACAATCAATAGTTTAATGGTTATTTGGGGCCAAAGGGGGAGGGGGGTGGGAGAGGAGGGAGGGAGTGGGAGAGGGGGGAGGGGATGGGAGAGGAGTGGAGGGAGCCAAATACGTGGTGATGGACAGAGAAGTCACACTGGGTGGTGAGCGTACAATGCAACAAGTAGACGATGCACTGCAGAATTGCACACCTGGAACCTATGTATTCTTGTTAAGCAATGTCACCCCAATAAGTCTAACAATAAAAGAATATTTTTTTAAAAAGGGGGGCGTTATTTCTGCCAGACCCTGTATTTACTGAGCATTCACGATTTGCAGGCAGCTTTCTAGACAATGAGGAGACTTCGGGGAACAAAACCCGCAGGACGTCCTGTCTCCGTGGAGCGTGCATTCCGGCAGAGGGAGACGGGCGGTTATCAAACACAAACGTGAACGACGTGAACTGTCAGGCGGTGAGAAAGGCCGTGAAGAGGAAGGGAACCGGGATCGGACGTGCTGAGGGTTCAGGAGAGGGGCACACTGTTAAAGGGCGGGCAGGGGTCAGCTAAGGCCTCACGAGAAGATGATGTGGCGTAAAGAACCTGAAGATAGTGAGGGATCAACCCGCAGACGTTTAAGGGAATGTGTTCGGGCAGAGAACAGTGCGTGCCAAGGCACCGGGGCTGAGACGCGCCTCGCACATCCGGGAACCAGAAACGACGCCAGGGGGCCGGGGCTGAGAGGGAGGGAGGGCGGCGCAGCCCACGACCATGTGCAGCCTTGCAAACTCGCTAGGACTTTGGTTTTGATCTGAGAGAGCTGGGGAGCAGCTGGGAGCTTCTGAGACTTTGTGCTTTAGGAGCATCCCCGGGGCTGCCGTTTTGCGAACAGAGTGGAGGGAGAAGGCAGAAGCAGGGAGACCAGGTCAGGTGGCTGGACCCAGGCAGTCACAGGACCCCCCTGCTACACCCAATGACACACCATGACATCCCGGTACACACGAAACTATCTGCAAGCTAGCTGCAGTGGTCTCAAGCAGAAGGGGCAACAATGAAGTACTTTTCAAAAATCCATCTCACAGGGTTACAAATTGTACAATTCCATTCATGTGACATTCTTGGATGACAAAATCATGGCGATGGAGAACAGATTCAAGGCTGTCAGGTGGAGGGGAAGAAGGCAAGGGACTGTGGCGCTAAGAGTAGCGTGAGGGATCCTTCTACCGCAATGCTCTGTACCTCGACACTGGTGGTCACACAATCCTCCCACAGGACAAAACTGCATAGAACCACACACACACACACACACACACAC